>PVIH01004613.1:0-137030 GCA_004025045.1 Sigmodon hispidus
CCTGCCCACCCGGACTTCCTCTGATAACTTTTCACTCTCCTCTCCGGTTAACTCCCCTCTCTCTGCTTCCCCTCTCTGCCTGGAGCCTTACACTCCCCTCTCTCTAACTCCCCTCCCCTTCCAGAGGCATTGCTTAAAAAGCCTCAGCATTCACTCAATAAACGGAAGCCTTGACGTGACTCAGACTCTTGTCGTTCTTTATGCGCTTGGCTTCCTCTCTCTCTCTCCCCATTTGCTTCACAGGTGGCCCCCCCTCGAGACCTTCGAATAACTGGACCTGCTGGACAGGAACACAAATGATATACTAAAATTTGCCTACAATTGGATATATTTGGAGAATATCCTCCTGAGCGAGGTCTCAAAAGCCCAGAAGAATAAGCAGGGCATGTACTCACTCATTAGTGTACTTTAAGCAAAATCATTCTATTTTTTTCATTGAAAGATGATATGTGAAAAAAGTTATTTAAAATACACACACACACACACACACACACACACACACACACACACACACAAATCAACCTCCAGACCAGGCACATAAGTATCAGCATGAACATTGGTATAAATATTGACCTGAAGACAAACTTTCACAAAAGAAAAAAAGGAAAAAGAAGGAAAGAGACATGTGAAAGAAGTAAGAGTTTTGAGTATCAGTGTAAGAATCATAGTCATCCAGTTTTGAAAGGATGCAGAATCAAATGAGCCTAATGTTACTCCTCAAGTCTTATTTTACTTGATTTTCTATACCATCCCTAATGAACAGCGCAGGAGTGGTACTGCCTCCAGTGAGCCCAGCCCCTCACCCCCCATAATCAAGAAAATATCACACAGGCCAACCTGATGGAGGAATTCTCTCAACTAAGATTCCTTTTTCCCAGATAACACTAGCATGTGTCAAGTTCACATAAAATGTAGCCAACACAGTATGTAACTACATTTTCTGTCTTGCAAAAGATACCCAAGGGGAAAAATATCACCATTAAAGAGAAATTGCTAAAGCTCCCAACTGTGGATATTTCAGTCCATAATTGAAAGACCTGTGGCTTGTGCTGTGGTAGGACACCTTGGTGGAAGTACGTGATGGATCATAAAGAAAGAGAAAGAGACAATATTTCCACAATCTCCTTCAAGGATACACAAAATTACTTAAAGATTCACTAGACATCATTCTTAATCCTTCCACCAATGCCTATTAGCACTAATCAAGGAAGAAAAGCTTTAATATGTGGGATTTAGGGCATGTTTATGATCTAAAAGACAGTAGGAACATTACAAGTAATCCCTCCGGGTGCTGTTTCCTTCATCCAGCATCTTTCTATCCCCCATTTGCCTATCCTAGCTCCTAATGATCTTTGCTCAACTCTCTGCCTTTATAGATGTTTCATTTTATGTAAGTGTTGTAACAATACACAACTGTACATGGTTATACATGTTACTCTGAAAAAAACAAGAGCGGGGCTGGAGAGATGGCTCAGAGGTTAAGAGCACTGACTGTTCTTCCAGAGGTCCTGAGTTCAATTCCCAGCAAAACCACATGGTGGCTCACAACCATCTATGATGAGGTCTGGCGCCCTCTTCTGTAAAACTGTATGCATAATAAATAAATAAATCAAAAAAAAATTTAAAAAAAAAAAAAAAGAAAAAAACAAGAGCAATGGAGAAGGCAAAAGAGGGGAAGAAAGAATGCATAATGTAATTGAAAAGGACCTTCCTGGCTGAGTCCAAAGCAAGCTTTCCAAGGAGCTTGTGGTTCTATCAGGCATCACTGCAATTCACACAGAAGGGAGGCCCATACCCAGGCAGCAGTCTACATTACCAGAACAGAGCACAGATTTAAATGAACCTGACCTATGCCTATGGAAATTTGAAAGTGCGTATTAAGGGAATGCCATGAAGGAAGACGAATCTAAACATAGTTTGTGTAATGATCTAATCATTCTGAAAAGGAAAAAAAGAAGGAGAAAAGTTACTATATGCTCTTCCCTGGAGCTTCTATTTCCACACTTAATTAATTTTTCAAGTAAGTCATTCCAAAGTCTTCAACCAGTTAACAAAAGAAAGAAAAAAAAGCCTAGTTGATGAGTCAAAAGTCTCTTTTCTTTTTTTTCCATCTTCTTTACTTATTTTGTTTTTATCAAAAAAAAAAACAGTAAAATGAACTTAAAATGCTGATAAGTTAACAATAACTATAAAGAAGATAAAAATCATAAGCATGACTCATCAAGGGTGATAATGCAAATAAGATTGCTACACATATATTTACTTTGTGTATTCCCTCTGAATTTTCTTTCCATCCCTGTAAATCCTTATTCAAGGTCCCTTCCCCCTCCTGACACATCAGGACATTTTTTATTCTCCATAACTCCCCATCCCCTCCCTGGGCAGGAAGCAGACAGTCCGATGGTCCCACTGACCCAATAACGCTTAGTTCAGTCTCCACTCCTGGCCACATCCAGTCTTGTCCACCCTCCTCCAAGAGTGAGCCAGGAGTTCCTATAGTTGGAGTAGGGTTCGAAGGGTCAGTCCAGGGTGTTTCTGATCCCCAGCTGTTCAGTGGTTGTGGTTTGCAGGTTGGCCATGCTTGGCTTTTTTCCTTGTTTGTTTGTTTAGAGACCACTAATGAGTGAGTACATCCCCTGCTTATCTTTCTGAGTTTGTGATACCTCACTCAGGAGGATATTCTCCAAATCCATCCATTTGCCTGCGAATTTTAGGATATCATTTTTTTCTTACTGCTGAGTTGTATTCCATTGTGTAGATGTACCACAGTTTGTTAATCCATTCTTCAGTTGAGGGACATCTAGGTAGTTTCCAGGTTCTTGCTATTACAAATAATGCTGCTTTGAACATAGTTGAGTTAATACCTTTGGAGTGTGAATGTGCCTCCTTAGGGTATCCATCCAGAAGTGGTATTGCTGGGCCCTTGGGAAGATTGATTCTCAATTTTCTGAGAAACTGCCATATTGCATTCGAAAGTGGCTGAACAAGTTTACACTCCCACCAACAATGGAGGAGTGTTCCCGTTGCTCCACATCCTCTCCAACATAGGCTGTCATCTGTGCCTTTTAGCTTAGTCAATCTAACAGGTGTTAGGTAGTATCTCAAAGTTGTTTTGATTTGCATTTCTATGATGGCTAAAGATGATGAGCACTTTTTCAGGTGCCTTTCAGCCTTTTGCAGTTCCTCTGCTGAGAATTCCCTTTTTAGATCTCTACCCCATTTTTTGATTGGGTTATTCAAGGTTTTGGGCTCTAGATTCTTGAGCTCTTTCTATATCTTAGAGCTCAGTCCTCTATCATTTGTAGGGTTGGTGAAAATCTTTTCCCATTCTGTAGGCTGATGTTTTGTCCTATTGACAGTGTCCTTGGCTTTGCAGAAGCTTCCTAGCTTCAGGAGATCCCACTTATTGATTATTGGTCTTAGTGTCTGTGCCACTGGTGTTATATGTAGGAAGTGGTCACCTGTGCCAATTCGTAGAATTGTATCTCCCACTTTCTTGTCTATCAAGTTCAAAGTGGCTCGGTTTAAGTTGAGGTCTTTGATCCACTTGGATTTGAGTTTTGTGCAGGGTGACAGGCTCGGATCTATTTGCATTTTTCTACACACTTCCATCCAGCTATGCCACCACCATTTGTTAACTATATTATCTTCTTTCCTTTGAATATTTTGGGCCCCTTTGTCAAAGATCAGGTGTTCATGGGTTTTTGGGTTAATGTCTGAATCCTCAATTCTATTCCATTCATCCATAGGTCTGTTTTTATGCCAGTACCAGGATGTTTTTATTACTGTAGCTCTATACTATAGCTTGAAGTCAGGAATGGTGATACCTCCTGAGGATCTTTTGTTGAGTAAAATTGTTTTGGCAATGCTGGCTTTCCTGTTATTCCAAATGAAATTGAGTATTGTTCTTTCAAGGATCAAAAAATATTGTGCTGGGATTTTGATGGGAAGTGCATTGAATCTGTAGATTGCCTTTGGTAGAATTGCCATTTTTACTATGTTGATCCTACCAATCCAGGAACATGGGAGAGCTTTCCATTTTCTGATATCCTCTTCAACTTCTTTCTTCAGTAATTTAAAATTTTTGTCAAATAGGTCTGTTACTTCTTTGGTTATAGTTACTCTCAGGTATTTAATACTATTTGCTGCTACAGTGAAGGGTAATGTTTCCCTTATTTCTTTTTCAGCTCTTCTATCTTTAGTGTATAGAAGGGCTACCGATTTCTTTGAGTTAATCTTGTATCCTGCTACATTGCTGAAGGTGTTTATCAGCTGTAGCAGTTCCTTGGAAGAATTTTGTGGGTCACTTATGTATACAGTCATATCATCTGCAAATAGAGATAGCTTCACTTCTTCTTTTCCAATTTGTATCCCCTTAATCTCTTTTCATTCCTTTATTGCTTTAGCTAAAACTTAGAGAACTACATTGAATAGATAAGGGGAGAGAGGACATCTTTGTCTAGTTCCTGATTTTAGTGGGATTGCTTTGAGCTTTCGTCCATAAGTTTGATACTGGCATAAGTTTGAAGTCGGCTTCTTGTAAATCGCCTTTATTATATCTAGGTATTCTCCCTGTATTCCTGATCTCTCCAGGGCTTTAATCATAAAGGAGTGTTGGATTTTGTCAAAGGCTTTTTCTGCATCTAAGGATATGATCATGTGGTTTTGTTCCTTTAGTTTGTTTATATGATGGATAACATTTACAGTTTTTCGTATGTTAAACCAGCCCTGCATTTCTGGGATGAAGCCTATTTGGTCATGGTGGATGATATCTTTTATACATTGTTGTATACGGTTTGCCAAAATTTTGTTGAGAATTTTCCAATCAATATTCATGAGGGAAATTGGTCTATAATTCTCCTTCTTTGTTGTGTCTTTGAGTGGCTTGGGTATTAGGGTAATTGTGGCCTCATAAAAGGAAATTGGCAGTAAGCCTTCAATTTCTACTGTGTGAAATAGTTTGAGGAGTAAGAGTAGTAATTCTTCTTTGAATGTCTGGTAGAAATCGGCACTAAAACCATCTGGAGCAGGGCTTTTATTTTTGGGGAGGTTTTTAATGACAGGTTTAATTTCCTTAAGGGTTATAGGCCTGTTTATGTAATTAATCTGGTCTTCATTTAATTTTGCTAGATGGTACCTGTCCAGAAAGCTGTCCATTTCTTCTAGGTTTTCTATTTTTGTGGAATACAGATTTTCAAAATATGATCTGATAAATCTCTGTATTTCCTGGGGGTCTGTTGTTATGTCCCCCTTTTCATTTCTGATTTGAACACTCTCTCTCTCTGTTTTTTTTATTAGTTTGGCTAAGGGCTTATCTGTCTTGTTGACTTTCTCAAAGAACCAACTCTTAGATTCGTTGATTCTTTGTATTGTTCATTTGTTTCAATTGTATTGATTTCAGCTCTAAGTTGATTATTTCCTGCCATCTACTCATTCTAGGTGACCTTGCTTCTAATTGTTCTAAGGCTTTAAGCTGAGCTGTTAGGTCTCTAGTGTGGGATTTCTCTATGTTTTTCATATAGGCATCTAGCGCTATGAATTTTCCTCTTAAGACTGCTTTCATTGTGTTCCACAAGTTTGGATACATTGTGGATTCATTTTCATTAAATTCTAGGAAGACTTTGATTTCTTTCTTAATTTCTTCCTTGACCCAGAGATGGTTCAGCTGAGTGATGTTTAGTGTCCATGAGTTGGTAGGCTTTCTTTGGGTTTTGATGTTGCTGAACTCTAACTTTAGGCCCTGGTGGTCCAATATGTTACAAGGGATTATTTCCATTTTTTAGTATCTGTTGATATTTGCTTTATGACCAATTATGTAGTCAATCTTGGAGAAAGTTTCATGAGGAGCTGAGAAATATGTATATTCCTTTGCGTTTGGGTGGAAGCTTCTGTAGATATCTATTAAATTCATTTGCATCATAACCTCTTTTAGACTCCTTATTTCTCTGTTGAGACTCTGTCTGGTTGATCTATCCAGGGTTGAAAGTGGGATATTGAAGTTTCCCACTATTAGGGTGTAAGAATTGATATGGGATTCGAGCTTTAGCAGTGTTTCTTTTACATAAGTGCGTGCCCTTATATTAGGGGCATAAATATTCAAGATTGAAATCTCCTCTTGACCAATTTTTCCTGTGATGAATAAGTAGTTATCATCTTGGTTCCTTTTAATTGCTTTTAGCTTAAAGTCTACTTTGTTAGATATTAGGATTGCAACCCCCACTTGTTTCTTAGGACCATTTGACTGGAAAATCTTTTCCCAACCCTTTATTCTAAGTCTGTGTCTGTCTTTGCGGTTGAGGTGTGTTTATTGTAGGCAACAGAAGGATGGCTTCTGTTGTTGTATCCATCTTGTTAGTGTGTGACGTTTTATAGGAGAGTTGAGACCATTGATATTAAGGGAAATTAGTGACCATTGATTCATATTTCCTGCCATTTTTGGTGGTAACTTGTTTGTGTTTCCTTTCTCTGGGGTATTCTTCTGTGGAATTATTGATTGTTTGTGAATTCGTGTGTGTATCTGGGGTCCTTAAGTTGGATTTTTCCATCTACTACTTTCTGTAGTGCTGGATTGGTAGATAGATATTCTTTCAGTCTCACTTTGTCCTGAAATACAATAGTCTGTTTTCATAACCATCATTGTAATATCTCTGATCCACCAGGGAGGTCTCTGAGATCCCACAAATGCATGGGGTGTTTATCATTGTTAGCATTTTGTCTATTCAGTGGAGTCTACGCTTTAAGTGGACATGATTGGAACACTAAATTGCTATCTTTTCTTACTGCAGTGACAGAAATAACAACAACAAGGAAGAAAGTATTTGTTTTGTCAGTAGGAGCATGAGGCAACTGGTCATGATATGTCCACCATCAGAAAATAAAGACAGATGAATTTTGATGTTTATTCAGTCCTAGCACCCAAACATGTAGAATGGTGGTGCCAACATTTGAGAAGGTTTTTCCCTTTGTGCTTAGACCTGCCCAGAATCACTCTCACAGACATACTCACGTGTATTTCCATGGCTGTTATAAATCCTGTCAAACCTGTAATCAAGACTAACTACTACAGTCCATTATGGTACATGGAGCATCCCATCTACCTCCCAAGAATCTTCCATTGTGCAAAGTATCTTCCTTGTCTTCTGAACAGCAAAGACCTCTGGAAGCAATATTTCTCCTTCTCTATTCTAGTCTAAATGAGACAGTAACCACCAGACATTTATTTCAACAATAAACCAGACATGAAAATCCAAAAGTTGATGACAGATAAGTTATTTTCTCTTGGTACAGCAAAACCCTTTTGAGCATACAAATATCAGTATTTAAGAATGATAAGGTTTGGAGATTACAAAAATCACTCAGCAGTTAAGAGCACTGATTGTTCTACTGGGTTCAATTCTCAGCACCCATATGGAAGCTTACAATGTTTTTAACTCCAGTTCTAGGAGACTCAACACTCATGGCAAAAACACCAACATACACAAAATTATACAAACATACATAAATACACACACACATATATAAAGGATGGCAAAGTTCAGGATGATGGGCTTTATTGTGGTATTTTAATCTCTGGTAGGTTTCTGTGAAAGTATAGATCCAACTGCAATTCTTTATACTATGGTCACATCTTATCTCTTCAAGACTGAGTCTTCCTTAGAACAGGATTTGGCTCTATGATGATATTAACTTGTGATCTTTCCACAACTGTCAATCAAGTCATCTTTTTTTTTTTTTTAACTAATGAATTGGAAGGGCTGTTTTTTCCTACATAGATAACTGCTCTTTGCCAGGAGGGGCTCTCTGATGTGGATACTAGAATACCTACATTAGTCATGAGCTTTATTTTTGATGAGGACAAAAAATAAATATCCTTAGTGAAAGTAGAATAAAAAATCTTTAAGCTCTTTCTATATTATGTGTGTTACTATAATGATGTTGTGTAAAAAAGGGAGCTGGACTACGGTGTTGTATAAGTGAGAACAGTGTGTCACCGGGGTGAAAAATCTCTCCCCATTTAACCTGTGTCAAACAATTGTATTTCTTTGTAAAGTTCATTTTTTAAAATTATGTGCATGTGTATTTAGTGAGTATGTGTGCATATGTGTACATTTGTGCAAGTGTATGCACTAATGGCTAAGTGGGGTAAAGGGCTGAGAGTCTCTGAGAGCTAGTGTAACAAGCCATTGTGAACTGTTGAGTATAGTGTAGATGCTATCAACTAAACTGGCATTCCCTCTATGAATAGTATGTATCCTTAACCACGGAATCATTATCTAGCCCCCACTTATTTTTATTCATTAAAATTTGATGTGTTTATTAAAAAAGTTCTCTATGGATAAAAACACTTAAATACTAATTTTGTGGGACATCTGTAAGCAAGTTGATACTTCATGGTAGAATACCTGCCTAGCAAATGTCATGAGCTGGATTTCAGTCCTACCACAAGCACAAACACAAACCAAACCAAACATAAGTCACTCAGTAAAGTGAAAGAGAATCAAATTAGTTCTCTGCATCTGTGGGATAATTCTTAGATTAAATAAAATTCAGATTGAAAATATTTAAGAAAAATGTTCTTCTGGGATTCCTTCCCAATGTGCTCAACACAGACACAAATGCTGTGAACCTTTACAACTGTGCTGAACATGTACACACCATTTCATTTTGACATATTCCCTAAAGTCTGAAAAATACAAATGATAATCGTTTGCATAACACTTAAGGTATATACAAATGCTTGATCCTTATATATAAGGGACTTAAGTACCCATGGATTTGAGTATCTTTAGGAGGACCAAATTCTTATAGAGAACTTGTACATGCAGAAAGGAGTGGACATCAAGGCCTGTGCTGTACAGGAAGGTGTCATGCTTCATGACTCAGATAATGTTGGGCAGTTAATATCACTATGATTCACCTGGCCAAAAGGAGTCTATATGAAGAAATCCATGTTTTCTCATGACAGACAACATCTTTGCATGATTTCTCTCCCACAAAAGCACCAGTACCTGTGCTCCCAAATATGCACAAAGAATGGTGATTATTGCATCCATTCAGCTGCATCTGCTCAGAAGCAAAATGGCCCCATACTTGTAGCAAAGGATTCAAATATTTTTAAAAACCCAAAATTGAAACAAGAAACACAGAAAGTAGACAAAAGTGACTCTTTCTGTGAGACTATGCTAACTGCAGGGGCAGCTTTGGCCTGAGATAAGTTCTCCAGGATCAAGGTTCTGACATCCAAGAGCTTTGAAGAGTTCAAATCTGTTTCCATACCAATATGCACAGTGCTATACAGCCATGCTCCCTTTGTCCCAGAGAAACAAAGAACTTGAGAATACCACAAACCCTCACTAGATCCAGGCAAAAACTGAAGATCCAAGTAAATCACATCCATGAAAATTACAGAGAGGACCAAATGAATACAGAGCATCTTTACTCACTGGGAATAAAAGAGCTGACCTTAGAGACAGCAGCTACTGGGGCAGTTGGAAAGTTCTGACTAATGCCGACCTTGAAAGTTAAAAACTGCTGGGTCTCAGTCTTAAAGACCATTAACTTCCAGAAGAAAAGAATATGGAAAAGTCTAATGTGATTCCAGCAGTGAGAGTAAAAACATCATTTTGAAATCAACTCCGAGTAGTCTGTATTTCTTTAACAAATATAATTCTGTATTAGATATGACATAATGATAATCACTGTAAGAGCCTAAACAAAGGGTACAGAGACAGAAGACCATGACCTCCACTAGCCATCCAGTCTTACCTCAAGGAGGTAAGTGCTTATTCCCAGGAGAAAGAAGCACTAGCAAAAGTCATAGACCAAAGTGATGGGCACACTAAATCAAAACCTTAATATCCTAGGACTAAAGAACCCCTTTCTCTGACACAATGCCACTGTACTGGCAGGATTCCCTGTGACAATAGGGCACTTGTAGGCTCTGATTCTGAAGAACTGATGAGCTAGGCATCACTTTGTTGTAAGCCTGTGGTTCCTGACAGTCTAGGCACCACCTTGAAATAAACTTGTGGCTCTAAATGAGCTAGGCAAAACATTAATATAAATCTGTGACTCCTAATAAGCTAGGTACCACCCTGACATAAACCTGTAGTTCCTGATGAGTTAGGAATCACCTTGACATAATCCTGTGGTTCCAGATTCCTGAAAGCTGGGGACTAGAGAACTAGTTTAACTCAGAAATTTGAGGCAACCCTGGGCAGCATATGTTTGGGTGGGGTTGGGGGAATTTAAGAGGTCCAATGACCCTAGCTAAAATACATCGTTCTAACATTTAAAGATATAGTATTAGTTTAAACAACCAAAATTACCATGAAATGCATTAAAAAAATATTCCTTTTCCAGGAACTCTGCCTCTTAATACAGATTCAGGGCCTCCTAGATTTTTTTCTGCCTCCCCTTACAGCCATTCATTTTAGCCCATCTCAATTCTTTGTGTTACCCACTGACACTACCCTTACCACTCTCTACCATGGATCCATAGAAGCCACTCCAGGCTAAGATTCTTTAGAGAAAGTATCTTTAATATCTGGCTTGTCCACCATTCCTGTTTCTCCAGATTGACTCTTAGTCATGCAGCAAACTTCGTGGAGCTTCTCCTCATGCCCCACATGAGCTTCTAGGGAATTATGCTTCTTTATCCTTTTTTAACATAACATTTTAACAATTATTTGGGAATTGTACATATTGTACTCTAATCACTTTTACCTTCCAGTTCTCTCTGAGGCTCTCCCAATCTTCATGCCCTACCACCAAAAAAAGTTCACTTTGTGTTGTTACTGGAGCATGATCAAACTCCTGGTGGCCAACTTGTTAAAGAAAAGTAAGTCTTCCTGTAGACCCAGGATTCCCATAGCCCTTTTCTTTTAGCTCATCTCCATTTCCAAGTGCCAACCCACAGAAACATTTTTTTACCAGGGACACCTCAACTACCACACTTGCTTAGGATCTAGAGTAGGCAACAGCAACCAAAAAACAAAACATCTGCTCCATAAAAACAAGATCAAATATCTCCCAATAAACATTATAGCTCAGATTTCGAATAACTCACAACTTTAAAATCATAACTCCAGAAAGCCTGATCACAGTGCAAAACACAAACATAAACAGCCAAGACAATGTAACTCCTCCAAAATCCAGAAACACAATTATAATAGGCCATGAAAAAAACCAATTTAGCTGAAAAAAGACAAGGAATTTGAAATAGCAGTTCTGAATATGTTCAAGGACCTGAAAAAGGACTTGAATAAATGCCTCACTGAAGATCAGAGCATACAAACAAAATAGCTAAATGAAATAATCAAAACAATTCAAGATATAAAAATAGAATTTAACAATAAAATTGAATCACTAAAGTAATGTCAAACTGAAATAAAATTCAAAATGAAAAACTCAAGTCAAACAAAAAGCATATAGAAAAGCCTTACAACAAATTGATGAAGTGGAAGACAGAATTCATGTCTTAAAGACAAGGCAGAAGGAATGGATAGCTCAGCCAAATAAAATGTTAAACCTAAAACAATTCAAGCAAAAAACATCCAGGAAATCTGGGACACTGTGAAAAGACCAAATATATGAATAATATAGATATAGAAAGGAGTGAAAACCCAGGTCAAAGGCACAGTGAATATTTTTTACACAATTATAGAAGATAATTTTCTCAGTCTAAGAAAAGAAATGTTTGACAATGTAGAAAAGCATGTAGAACACTAAAGAGACAGAATCAGAAAAGAAACTACCTGTGACATATAATAATCAAAACATTAACTGTATATGACAAAGAAAGGATAATAAACTTGCAAAGAAAAAAAAGCATAAAGACAGGCCCAATAACACCTGACTTTTCAGTGGAGACTCTGTAAGCCAGAAGGGCCTAGGCAAATGGCCTACAAGCTGTTACAAACCACAAAGACCAACCCAGACCATGATACCCTGCAAAATTACCAATCACAATTATCAATTGAGAAAATATAATTCTGCAATAAAACCAAATTTGAACAATTTCTATCCAAATATCTAGCTCTACAGAAAGGACTAAAAAAATTTACAGTCTCAAGAGGCCAATTACACATGAAAAGATACACAAAACTAATAATCTCAGAACAGTAAATCAAAAGGAGAGTGGACCTACTCAGCAATAACAAAATATCAAGATATTTTGCTCAATGATAACTCTCAATATTAATGGTCTTAATTCCCTCATAAAAAGGCACAGGCTAACATATTAGAAAAGAAAACAGGATTTATCTTTTGGCTACATCCCCCCCAAAAAAATACTTCAACATTAAGGATAGACATTACCTTGAGGGAAAAAGATGAAAGATAAATGCCTTGATCAAACCTCATCATAAAAGCTTATTCTTGAAATATGTGTATATATATATATATATATATATATATATATATATATATATATATATATAACACAGATATCCACAATTGTACGCTGTGCAAAGACTGACAGGCTTCTGAGTACTAGCCTCTAAATGGGATGCTTTCATCAACCTCTTCCCTTCAAGGCTCAGGGATCTCTGTGGAAAAAGGAGGCAAAAAGATTGCATGAACCAAAAGGAGGTAAAAAAATTGCATGAACCAAACATGATAGATGACTCCAAGGAAGTAGTGTCTTCCCACACAACAGGACCAATGCACATATGAAGTAACAAAGTCTGTGAGAGTATGCACAATACCTACACAGGTTCAAGCCAGACATAGACTCAGCACTGAAAACAAACGGGCATAGGTTATCATCCCTAACCAAGAAGCTATGTGCCTGCAAAGGGAAAATCATTTTTCTTTAATAGAGTGTCACTGAGTATGTCAACAACATCCAGTGGAAGCATAGTGGGCAGAAGCACTTGGCCAACACATCACAAACTTCATACTTTTTAATACATTTTTTATTTCATTTTGGTTTACTTTGGCAGTTTTGACCATTTAATGGGATTGTCTGTGTTTATTTTTGTTTGTTTGGAAGTTTTTTGAAAGAGGGAGATTAAAACATATAGTTGAATGAGTAGGTAAGTGGAGAATCTGGAAGGAGTTGGGGAGAAAACATGATAGAAACATAGTATATAAATAATTAAATAATTTTTTAAATTATAAAAAATGAAAATAAATATTTTTAAAAAATAAAGTGAAGAATGCCTTGAAGGAACTGGTCAGTAGAGGAGATAGAGTTAAGGAGTGAAGCTTGAAGATAAACAGAGGCTCACTGCCACACTGGCAAGTGAAGGAAGGGGGGATCTATGAAAGGTGGAATAATCATGCAATGGAAAGACCAGTTGGAAAAGAAAGAATCTTAGAAATCCTGACACAACAATGGTGTGAAAATCAGTCAGACACAGGGAGCAGAGAGACGATGCAAAATGACACAGCTATAGTTAGGCTCGCCATATTTAAACTAGAGGAAGTGCAGACCAAGAGACAGAAAGAAAAAGGAAGGAGGAACAAGGGTAAGAGTTATACACGTCTCTTCAGAAGTCATTCTGTACCCAGAAATATGAACTCTCATGCACAAAAGGGAACACTATCCGACAGTCTATTAGGGAATGTGGTGTGGATGGACCTGGAGATTCCTGCCCAGGAATGGAGAAAGCATGGGAACTGGGCTTCTCAGAAAGAAGAGCATTAGAGAAGAGCAGCAGCAGTGGTAACAAGAAAGCTTGTCTTCTTACCATTAATTGACTTGAAAGTTCAAATAATAAGCATAGCTATCTAAATTTAAGAAGAAAAAATGGCAAGGTTTCCCAGCTATCGTTTTTGGAGCCCAGAGCCAGGAACACAAAAGAGGCCTTTCCTTTCGATCATGGGACAGTAAAGGAAGGGAACTTGCTCAGGCTCAGTTTGGGATCTTTCTGCATTTAAGAAAATTCAAGTGTTCTACTTGAGAAACTATGAACTAAGCAAAACCAGAAAAAAAAAAAAAAGACAATGGCATCATGTTGCTGAAATTATTTCCCCACAAGGTAGAAATTTTACAGCAGATGAGGTCTCACTAAGTGTTGAACGTCAAGAACTCTAAAGTTATAAACACCCTCCTACTATTCCTCTTCCCCATTCGGTTCCTCCCATGTACAGGGCACAAAAGGTAAATTCTTCCTTCTCTTGCTCACCCTGTATCATTCGTTCTCCCATGTCAATTTGCAATTTTTCTATTTTCTTGCATGTGTCTTGTATACTGGGCATTGCGTTAGGTATTTAATATCAACTTTCCCATGAAAACTTCATAAGCTTCTTGTTGCTTATGCAATGGATACATTAAGGCTCACAACATGGTGGCAAAAAGATACAGAGTTCCTGACAGTCTCTGAAATCCTATGCCCTGGCATGTGAGTGTATCTCCTCCTAACAGGGGCAATGCTCCATCCTGGTATAACCTCATTATAACAGAATGGCCATGTGATGATCCACACTCCCATACTCTTGCCTTTAACACTGTTCTGCCATTTCCTAAACTCACAAGGGTGCTAACTTTAGCACCACTCCAGGCACTCTTATTCTCACTTTGAGAAACTGGCATAGTTAGCCCATTCCTCACACTGATGGTGAGTTCTATAGAAGATGTTGGAGTGCACATTGCTCTATCACAAGTACTAATACTCAATGGAGGCTAGAAGACTTCCATGTTCCAGAGTCTCTAAGAGAAGTATGCACATGCTTTGTCTTATCCAGAACTCATTGGACTATTCAAACTGTATGACTGTATCCCAGAAAATATCCAACATATAAGAATTTACAAAAACACCACTTAAGCAATAAAATCAAATCTGGGGACTAGAGAAAAGAAAGAGAATCAGTAATAACAGTGCCTTAAGTTCAAGATTTTCTTCACTTGGCATCCAAACTCCTGAACTTACTGAACTCTTGAGGCCAGCTTAGTAAGACTGTTTGAATAGAACAAAGGGAGGAGAGAGGAGAAGAGAGGAAGATGGTATAAGAAACTGTGCTTAAAACACACGTATATACATAACCACATGTGTTGTTATGAATCCTGGTAGCACAAAAGGCTCTCCTGGAAGCTCCTACCTATTGATGGTCAGATCCCAGAGATTTTTAGCAAGCCAAAAACAAAAAAAGCATAGCTCTAATATTTCAGTTTATTTTTAAACACAAAGATTAGGAGAGAGTACTGGAGAATATATTATCCTAATTAAGTAACGACCTGTTTCCAGACATGTGCACTTTTCCTAACTATGAAAATAATGGTATTTTCCTTTGACTGCCTTGGAAATGAACATGACTTGTTTTTCCAGTGACACAAGTAGGTTTCTACTTCAGGATAAGCACTTGTGCAGAGCAGCACAGCCTGCACCACAGCGTCTGGTCAGTGGTCAGAAGCTTCTTGCCTGCTCTCTATGAGTGAAATTGAGGTGCACTTTGAAAGTTCTCAGGAAAGAAGGTTCTTTATAGACTCACAGAGACTGAAGTGACAGTCAATGAGACAGCAGGGTCCTGCACTAGGTCCCCTGCAAGTGTTATGGTTGTCTCACTTGCTATTCTTGTGTAACTCCTAACAATGAGAGTATTTGGACATCTCTGACTCTCTGCCTCCTTTGAAAGCCCTTTCCTTCTACTGGGTTGCCTCATCCAGCCTTGATATGAGGGTTTGAGCCTAGTTTTACTGTATCTTGTTATACTATGTTCAGCTGATATCTCTGAGCATCTTGATGTTTTACTTAAGAGAAATTATGAAGGAGTGGATCTGGGGCATGGAGGCAGTCCTAGAAGAAGTAGATAGATGAGAAACAGCAGTCAGGATGTATTGTATGAGAGAAAAATAAATTTTTAAAAGGGGTCTTTTGATAGCCAACTGGACCATCTTCTTTCTTATTTGCCCTTCTTTCCTCAGCCCAGAGCTAGAGGGAGTATACAGCCTGTTCCCTTGGTTACAAAAAGACATAGAAATATCTCTCCTCATCACCAATACACTATTCTATGTTCCTGACCTTGGCTAGAGAAAAACTCAAACCTAATGTCTTGAACATACAGGACAAGCACTAGATATCTATGTCATACTCAGCCTTTGGGGGGTTTTGTTGTTGTTTGGTTTGTTGGATAGGATTCTGTTTGTTTGTTTGTTTGTTGTTTGGTACTAGCATCACTGACCAGAACTTAGGATTTTCCTGCCTTGCTTCCAGAGTCTTTTGAGTATAGGCATGTGTGACTATGGCAAGAGCCCAATATTGGCCTTGAATGCGTGTTTCTGGGTGACTTATTGGTTCTGGTTCATTTCATGTTGACAAAACACCTGACAAAAACAGTTGAAGGAAACATGGAGTTTATCTGGGTTTACAGTTGGAAAGTACAGGTATGGGGGCAGGCAAGGCAACAGGAGAATGATGCACCTACTCACTTTGTGTCTCTGGTCAGGAAGCAGCAAGCAAGGCAAACTTCTGCATCCTTTTTATTCAGTCCAGTATCCAGCCTATTGAATGTTACTGTTCAAATTAAGTGCAGGACATTCCTCTTCAGTTAAACCTTTCCAGAAATAGGCTCAGGAACACACTTAGAGATATGCTTCCATTTCAGTTTCAAATTCTGATCAATTAATGATCCAGATTGATTGTTACCAGGCAGTTATGCTCAGATCATAACTGCTCCTCCAGCCATACCCTTTCCAGGCATGACTCACATCCTTTTCCAAGCTGTCCACACATAGTCATATTTTTCTGAACTACAGGTCTAAAAAGGAATTTAGAACTTATCAAGCAGAGCAATTCAGCCCACCTCCATTACCAACTTGGTGTAGATACAGATTCACAGGCTTTTTGACTTTGCAGGCCTCTATAAGCCATGCTCACCAGAGCAAAATAGCCCTGTGCATGCTGCAGAAACACATGCAGAAGACACTGCCAAAGAAATGTCAACTAATTATGCCTTGGGAAGAAAGGGGAACAGATGGATTGACATGACTAATGTCATTACTTGATGCTCTTCCAGAAATAAAATGTGTTGACCTATAGATTTCACTGAGGTAAGGACTGAATAATATTGTGGCTTATTTCTTGCTAAAAGATATATTTGCTCTTTATTACATATTCTTCCATTTGCACTTCATGTAACTGCTGGTGAATTGTATTAGGATTCAGCTGATTGCTGTATGCCCACACTCAGGGAATCACAAGTATAATGCATTGACAGAGTATTGTTCTCGGCATATAAACAGCTCAGTGGCAAAAGACCCACAAAAGAGAAAGAAAAAGAGTCTAAAATATTCACAAGGACAAAAATAGAAAAGAAAAACAGAAAAAAATACACCCAATAAAGAAAAGATAAAATAGAAAGAAAGAGATGGTTGGATAAGATTCATGGAGATAGAAGGATTCTTGTGACCAGTCCCTGCCATCACATCTTTGAGAGACCTAGCTCTGGTTAACAGATGCATGTTCCTGTTCTTCACACTTAGCTGCCAGAAACTTTATTGATTAACAAGCTACTTCTGAGTACTGCAAAAGGGAATGCTGATGTAAAAAGGATGATTTCAAAGCCACCACAACAAAAGCAAAACAAATACTTTTGTGACCTCTGTGGAACTCCTGATAATAGTTACATTACTGCCAAATTTACAGTAAATAATCAGAACTCAAGAAGACTGAAAAAAATCATTCTTCATACAGTGTGAATGTATTTTTGAGTTTATATTCAGCTTACATACTAAAATGGGGAAAACAGATGCAAAAGCCAATTTGAAGTCTCCAATCTACCATTGTTAGAATAGTTGTTGTCAAAAAAAAACTTACCAAGCAGTGACTGGTAACTGGAGGCTGCTTTCATCAGATTAGGGCTCACAGGAGTGAGGCAGAGTTCACAGAAGGGCTGACCCAGTGATGGGGGGTGTTAAACATGACAGAACAGTGCCCTCGGTTGAAGGGCAAGACCGAAAAGGACCACACTGCTGCAGGAGGCATGGGGATATATAAGACAGGTATGTCTAGCTCTTAAGAAGTTAAAATCACCCATGTCTAGACTGCAACCTAGTTACTAGACATATGAAAAGACCAGAAAATACAGGCAACGAAGAGGAGAAGCCTCTATGAATTGGAATGTGTCAAACATGGTGATTTAAAAATGTTAGGCCAACATAAGCATCTAAAATGTTACAATAACTTTCACCTATATACTCAAAAAGTTAAGAAGTAATACAAAGCACATACACACACACACACACACATACACACACACTCAATACTAAATATTTTGAAGTAAAAATTCAACTAGGAAAGTGACTGAATAGCAGGGGACTTGCTGAATACATACAAGAATCTGGGTCTGAAAGAGAAAAAGATGATGTGAAGGGAGGGAGGGAAAACAGAAATAGCTACAAATGACTTTGTAGTTGATAATGCATTTGAGGACATGGCACAAACTAAAATACAAATATGAATAAAATTTTAAAACTGAGAGCAAATAAACTTTGTTGCTACTTCAGAATTTCACACACAAATAAAATGTGGTTTAAGTTTATAGTCTACTAACTCCCTCCAACTCCTCTATATTCTCAACACTACACCCTCCCAATTTCATGAGCTCTTTTTAGCCCATTGAATACACTTAGGCTGCCCATATGTTCATAGGTGTAGGACCATCCACTGGATGTGAGTAACCTGTCAGGAACTGAATTACTGAAAACTGACTCTTCCACTTCCAGCAACAGTCAATTGACAATAGCTCCTCAGCTAAGGGTGAGAATCCATGACTACCTCACCTTTCAGTGCTGAGATTTGGCCGAGTGTACTCCTCTGCATGCAGTCACAACCACAAGGCATTAAAGTGTGCATTTGCCACATTGTGATCTGAAAATACTGTTCCACTGTGATTGTTGGCCACCTCTGGCTCTTGTAATCTTTCCACTACTTTCTAGGTAATCTAAACCCTAGGAAGAGTGGTATGACACAGACCTAACTCTAAGGACAGAGCACCATGTCACATCTTGTTCTCTGTACATTGATTGGTTGTGGCTCTATGTGAAACATCATCTAATACAAAAAGAAGTTTCTCAGACAAGGATTGATATGAACAATCTGTAGGTATAAAGGTAAGTCATTAGGAGTTAGGCTTATATGTGGTTTCTAGATTGTATTTCATTGATCAGTTGTCTATCTGATGCTAGTCCATGCTGGACTTTTTATTTTTACTATATATCTATAGTATAACTTGAAATCCAGAATTTCAAGTACCTCCACCAGGGTCTTAACTATAGAGAATTGTTTGGAAATTGTAGATGTTTTGTGTTTCTATGTGAAGTTAATTTTTTTCAAGTTCTATGAAGAATTGTGGTGGAATTTCGATGAAAGTTTCGTTAAATCTGTAGATTTATAGTAGCAGAATGGTTCACAAATTAATGCTATCAATTCTTGAGAATGGAAGACTTTTGTATCTTCTGATGTCTTCTTTAATTTCTTTCCTTTGTGATTAGTAATTTTTATCACTCATGTCTTTTACTTCCTTGGCATAATTTATGCAAACGCATTTCAAGGCAATTGTGAATGTTATTGTTTCTCAGATTTCTTTCTATTTGTTATTTGTGCATAGGAAAACTACTGATTCTATATTTTAATTCTAGAGCATAATGCTGTTTATCAAATGTAGGAAGTTATTTGTTCTTAGTTTTTAGACAGGAGTTTCTCTGTGTAGTTCTAGTAATCCTAGATCACTCTGTAGATCAGGCTTATCTCAAACTCAGAGACTCACCTATCACTTCCTCCAAAGGGCTGGGATTAAAGGCATGTGCTACCACTGCGGGCTTCAGGTATAGAAGTCTTCTAACAGAGATTTTAGGATACCTTATGTGTCAAATCATGCCATATGTAAATAAAGACATTTTAACATCTTCCTTTCCTATCTGTGTCACCATTATCTCCTTTCTTTGTCTCATTGTTCTAGCTAACACTTCAAGAACTATATTGAGCAGAGTGGACATCTTTGTCTTGTTCCTGATATAAGCAGAAATGCTTCAAATTTTTCTCAATTTAGTAAAACATTGACAGTTGGTTTGTGGTATTTTAGATTTTAGGTTTACAATGTCTTCTGTACCCCTAGATTCTCTATGGCTTTTATCATGAAGAGATGTCAGACTTTCTCAAAGATTTTTTTTTCTTTCCTGCATCTAATGAGATATCATGTGGTTTCTGTTCTTGATGTATGTGGTAGTTTATGGTTATGAACTAATATATGTTGAACCTCCTTGCATACCTTTGACAAAGTTGCCTTGAAGTAGATAATATTTGTTATGGGTTCTTAACTTTGGGTTCCAAATATTTTATTAAAAAATGTTTACATATATTTATTAGGAGATTGGTTTGTAATTTTCTTTTATTTTTAGTCATTATCTGGTTTGGGTGTCAGAGTGATACTGAATTGAATAAGCTGAATTGAGAGGAGTTTCTTTCTATTTTACTGAGTAATTTCAGGAGTTTTAGTGTTGGTTCTTTCTTGAAGGTGTGGTAAATCTCCAAGCTAAATCAACCTAGCTGTGTTTTTTTAAGTTGAGAGATTTTTTTTCTTCTTTTTTATTATTATTAATAAAGAAGTCACATTTTATATCCTTGTATATCCTTATTCAAGGTCTCTTCCCACTCCTACCACATCAGGTCATTCTCTCTTCTCAACATCTCCCCATCCTCTCCATGGGTAGGCGGTGCCAAGGTCCCACGGTCCCAATATTGCTTAGTTCAGCCCCCACTCCTGGCAATTCCAGTTTTCTCCCAACAAAATCAAGACTGAGTCAGGTGTTTCTCTAGGGGTAGTGGGATCCAAGAAGTCAGTCCAAGGTGTTTCTGATCCCAAGCTGTTCAATGGTTGTGGTTTGCAGCTTGGGCATGCTTTGCTTTTGTTGTTTGTTTGTTTAGAGTCCACTAATGAGTGAGTACATCCCCTGCTTATCTTTCTGGGTTTGTGATACCTCGCTCAGGAGGATATTCTCCAAATCCATCCATTTGCCTGCCAATTTTAGGATATCATTTTTTCTTACTGCTGAGTAGTACTCCATTTTGTAGATGTACCACAGTTTGTTAATCCATTCTTCAGTTGAGGGGCATCTAGGTTGTTTCCAGGTTCTTGTTATTATAAATAACGCTGCTAAGAACATAGCTGAACTAATGCAATTGGAGTGGGACTGTGCATCTTTAGGGTATACACATAGAAGTGGTATTGATGGATCCTTGAGGAGATTGATTCTCAGTTTTCTGAGAAACCTCCATACTGCATGCCAGAGGGGCTAAACAAACTTACACTCCCACCAACAATGGAGGAGTGATCCCGTTGCTCTACATCCTCTCCAGTATAGGCTGTCCTCTGTGTCTTTTATCTTAGCCAATCTGACTAGTGTCAGGTGGTATTGCAAAGTTGTTTCGATTTGCATTTCTCTGACGGCTAAAGATGATGAGCACTTTTTCAGGTGCCTTTCAGCCATTTGTAATTCTTCTGCTGAGAATTCCCTTTTTAGATCTAAACCCCATTTTTTGATTGAGTTATTCAAGGTTTTGGGCTCTAGATTCTTAAGTTCTTTATATATCTTAGAAATCAGTCTTCTATCACTTGTAGGGTTGGTGAAAATCTTTTCCCATTCTGTAGGCTGTCGTTTTGTCCTATTGACAGTGTTCTTGGCTTTACAGAAGTTTCTCAGTTTCATGAGATCCCACTTAGTGATTGTTGTTCTTAGTATCTATGCCACTGGTGTTATATTTAAGTAGTGGTCACCTGTGCCAATTCGTAGAAGTGTATTTCCCATTTTCTTTTCTATCAAGTTCAAAGTGGCTGGGTTTATGTTGAAGTCTTTGATCCACTTGAATTTGAGTTTTGTGCAGGATGACAGAGATTTTTAATAACTGTTCTATCTTACTGGCTGCTACAGATCGGATTAAAATGCTTATTTCATTTTGATTTAGCCTTGCTGGATCATTTACACTTGAAAAGCTATTCATTTCTTTTATCTTTTTAGTTTAGTGAAATGTATATTTTTTATAGTATATCCTTGCTATTCTCAGTTTCATTTGTATCTGTAGTAATGTCTCAGTTTTGGTCTCTTACTATTTGGGTGTTCTTTCCCTTCTTTTGATGACCTTGACTAAACATTTTCAGTCTTGTTAATCTCTTTAAGAATTAATTATTTAATTTATTGCTTATATTGTTTTGTTCATTTTTAAAATATAATTTTCGCCATAATTTTGATCATCTCTTCTAGTGTTGGGTAGGGGAAGCATTTTTCTTGTTTTCCTATGGTATTTCTGTATATCATTATGCTATTAATTTTCTTGAAGGTTTTGGTGCAGGCATTTATTGGATAAACTTTCCTCTTTGGCCTACCTTCTTTGTGTCTCACATTTTTCCATGTTGTGCTTAATTTTCTTTTAATTATAAAGAATTTTTAATTCATTCTTGATTTCTTTCTTTACTTGACTATTCTTTTTGGCTTGATCACCACTCACCTGTGTGGTGCTTAGTTTTTATGAGTTAGTGTATTTTATGTAATTTCTCCTGATATCAATATCCTGCTTAATTACTTTTAAATATGGTGTAGGAAGTTATTTCAGTTTTCTTGTATCAATTGAGACTTGCTTTATGATCAATTTCAGAAAGAGTCTCATGGGCTACGGAAAATAAGTATTCTTTAGTATTGGGATGAGATGTTCTATAGATGTCTGTTAGGTTCACTCTATTTATGATGTCATTATAACCATTATTTCTCTGTTTTGTTTCTATTCTAGCTGGCTTGTAGTTGGTAGTATTACTCTATTATGCTAACTCTGCTTTTTTACCTATTAATATTTCTTTAATGAAATAATTTACTCCTTTATTTAGTGCTTTTATAAAGTTCAAATAAATATCTTAATAGGCAATTTTTACTTTACTTACTATTTTTGGTTTGAAGTATATAATCAGACATGAGAATAGCTATGTCTGTTTGTTAGTTCTATCTGCTTAGAATTCATTTTCTATCCTTTTCCTCTAAGGTAGTATTCACATCTGATGAAAAAAAAAAGATATATTCTGTTTTCTACTACAATTCCTAACCCATTGTCTCTTTACTGGTTAATTGATACTGTTACTACTAAAATTTATTGCTGAATAATGTGCATAAATGTTCATTATTTTCTTAAACCTCTTTTAATTGTCTGCTTGTTACTGTACATTTATTCCCTGTGTCCTCTTCGATGTATTTATCCTTCTCTTGAGATCTAATTATTCATTGAAGTATCCTCTGTATTAGAAGTGGGTTAGTGGCTATATTTTTTGCCTCTGTTTTTGATATTATAATCTAATTACATCATTTCTCCTTCACTTTCCTCACTTTGAATCCTCCTATATACTTCTTTTTCTCTTTCAAATCACCGCTTCTTCATTCATTGTAGTTATATTCATATATGTATATAGAAATATAGTTTTAAATATGACATGCTTAGTCTGTACACTACTAAATGCATTACATTTTAAGATTTGACCATTTAATAGTGGATGGCCACATGATGTGCTTTTCCCTGATTAAAGCTATTTTTCCTGCTATCAGTTTTCCTTACTTGTCTGTAGTTTGTTTTTGTATGTTTGTTTATTTTTAAGGGCAGGAGCAGAGGCCACATGAGGTTTCTCCTGTTTTCTTTAGCATGTATGTGTATTGTTTCTGTCCTTCTTAAGTCAATATTTAGGCAGTAATGTTGGCTAGACTTTATAGGTATAGCTCCAGACATTACTAGGAGACATGGACTCACAGCAAACTCCCTGATCTTACAACATTTCCACCTCTTCCACAATATTTCCTGATATTAGTTTTGGGAGTTGTGTTGTCAATATATTCACTGGAATTGGACTCCAAAACTCTGTATTTTGATTGTGTTTTTTAAATAATGGTGTCTATCTGTTGCAATGAGAAGTTTCTTTGCTGAAGAGTGAGGACGACACTTATCTGTGGGAATCAGGGAAATTGCCTAGAATGTAGTTAGTGGTTAGACTGGTTTATTTAAGTGATAGTTGTAGATTCTCTGAAATAAATGTTTTGCCCTGGATAGTTGGTTAGTTGTCCATTACCAGTCATAATTTCTCTATTGTTGAGTAGCTCTTAAGTCCAATGAGAAAGTTTTCAGTTACTGCCAAGGTAAGCCTGCCACTTACTGAGTTGTTGTACCATATTGTCATCATTGTGAATGGCAGGGCTCCAGGTAGATAGGACTGTTGGTTGCTTCCTTCTTTTTGAAGCTTGGATGACAACTTTTGCTACTATGAAAACTCATCCTCAAAAAGGAGATATTCATGTCAATTCCAGCTCGGGAGTCTTTTGGCCTATTTCTGAAATGCATGATATCAGCAGTGATATCTCAAACAAATTTTTCAAAAGGCCATTCAAAACAAAGAGGGTAAAACGATTTCATACAAACAAGATGCTTACTAAAGCAAAGCAGAAAATGTCTCACTCCACAGAATACTAGTGAACTTCAACCCAAAGAAGCTTTTGCCAGGAACAAAGTCTTCCTATACTGTAGGAAAGAACCCAGAAACTCAAAGTTCTATATGTAAGGCTTAAGAAAAAAACAAAAGTGATGTCATTTTTTGCATATGTTTTGTATCTATAGATCACTGCATGGGGAAAAAGCAGCCAGGCACAACCTCTGTGTGGCGGCAAGCAACACAGAGAAACAGGTACAAAGACATGAGTATTAGCCACCTTCATTAAATCTTCCTATGAAAGTTTGTCATATGCAAATGTAAAAGAGTGTAGAAAGTTTTCCTTGAAAATTAATACTTAATATTCGTTAAAATAAAGTATGAAAAAACTACTTTTTAGTTTAGGTTTGGATCTAAGTTTATTTTTCCTGACCCTTTTTTATTTTAGGATATGGTATGGTAGGACAGGCATATAGGGTTGAGGAAATTGGCTCAAACAAGTTGCCAAGGCATGCACATAATGTACTCCTTATGAGCCACCCTGGAGTCTGTATGAGAACCTAGGAACAGGCACTATCCAACACTCCTGATTATACCTGATTGTGCTCCATTATGTAGATGTACCACAGCTTGTTAATTCATTCCTCAGTTGGGGGGCATCTAGGTTGTTTCCAGGTTCTTGCTATTATGAATAATGCTTCTATGAACATAGTTGGCTAATGCTTTTGGGGTTTGAATGTGCATCTTTAGGGTATATGTCTGAAAGTGGTATTGTTGGATCCTTGGGGAGATTGGTTCTCAGTTTTCTGAGAAACAGCCTCACTACATTCCAGAGTGGATGAACAAGTTTACACTTCCACCAACAATGGAGGAGTGTTCCCCTTGCTCTACATCCTCCCCAACATAGGCTATCATCTATGTTTTTAATCTTAGCCATTCTGACAAGTGTAAGGTGGTATCTCAAAGTTGTTTTGATTTGCATTTCTCTGATGGCTAAAGATGTTGAAACTTCTTCATGTGTCTTTCAGTCATTTTTATTTCTTCTACTGAGAAGTCTCTTTTTAGTTCTGAACCTCATTTTTTAATTGGGTTTTTAAGGGTTTGAGGCTCTAGTTTCTTGAGTTCTCTATATATTTTAGGCACCAATTCTCTGTCACTTGTAGGGTTGGTAAAAAAAAATCTTTTCCCATTCTGTAGGCTGTTTTGTCTTATTGACAATGTCCTTGGCCTTACAGAAGTGTCTCAGTTTCAGGAGGCCCCACTTGTTGATTGTTGTTCTTAGTGTCTGCACTACTGGTGTTATATTTAGGAAGTAGTCACCTGTGCCAGTGCATTGGAGGGTATTTCTGACTTTCTTTTCTATCAAGTTCAGTGTAGCTGGATTTATTTTTAAGTCTTTGATCCACTTGGATTTAAGTTTTGTGCAAGGTTTGAGTCTATTTGCATTTTTCTACACACTATCATCCAGCTATGCCAACATCATTTGTTGAAGATACTATCTATTTTCCATTGAATACTTTTGGCCTCTTTGTCAAAAATCAAGTGTTCATAAGTGTGTGGGTTAATATCTGGGTCTTCAGTTCCATTCCATTGATCCACAAGTCTGTTTTTAATGCCAGTACAAAGCTGTTTTTATGACTGTACCTCTATAGTATAGTGAGGTTCTTTTGTTTAGCAAAATTTTTTTGGCAGTCCTGACTTTCCTGTTCTTCCCAAAAAAATAAGTATTGTTCTTTCAAGGTCTGCAAAAATTGAGTTGGGATTTTGATGGGAATTGCATTGAATCTGTAGATTGCTTTTGGTAATATTACCCTTTCACTATGTTGATCCTACCTATCCAGGAACATGAGAGATCTTTTCATTTTCTTATTCAATTTCTTTCTTCAGATATTTAAAGTTTTTGTCAAACAGATCTGATACCTCTTTTCTTGTAGTTACACCAAGGTATTTAATGCTATTTGCAGCTATTATAAAAGATATAGCCCTTTTATATTTAGTGTATAAGAGGTCTACTGATTTCTTTGTGTTAATCTTGTATCATGCAACATTGCTGAAGGTGTTTATCAGCTGTAGAAGTTCCCTGGTAGAATTTTGTAGGTCATATGTATACAATCATGTCATCTGCAAATAGAGATATTTTAACCTCTTCCTTTCTAATTGTATCCACTTAATCAATATGTTGGAGCCCACAGTCTTTCTCAGTTGGCCATTAGCCTATCACAATCAGGCATAATCTCAGGCCTGGATGAACAATTCTCACCCAGATATCTTTCAACTTCCTCAACCTTGCTCCTCGTCACTTCTGCCTCTGCTGGTTTCCTAAGAGGCTTTAAATACCTTTCTTTCCAGCTGTATCCTATCCATGTGAGGATTAAAGTCAGGAACTACTGTATTTCATACCTAGCCTTGAACTTTCACAAACAGAGCAAGTTCTGTCTTTGGAGTTAAAGGATTAAGGGCAAAGGTCACCACTCCCAGACTTTCCCTGTGCTGGGATTAAAGGTCTGCACCATTGAAGCCCATCAGATTGTCCTTGTACTCATAGCTGAAGTACTTCCTGAACTGTCTGTCTAGGTTTTGACTGTGTCAATTTCTTGAATATCTTGAGTATCTCAGTTTTTGTTAAATATATAACATATCACCAAAGCTCTTCAACTTCCTCATCCATGTCAATGATGACATGACTTCAGCACCAGTTCCCATCACCATTCTTGCCACCACCCTGGATGTACTCCTTGCAGACAGGTAGCATGTTAACAGCATCCCCACTTGCCTCCAGATAGAACATGCTGGGGATGTGACAAGCCAGGACATTTTCAGCCTGACCTACCCCAGGAAAAATCTAGGACCTGAAGCCCCAGGTACAATAAGAGATTTCACTGAGAAAAAGGATTGTAGATCACAGCCAACTAAGGCACAGGCTTCTTTAAACTCCAGGAAAGGCATTCCTTAGCCCTACCAGTAAGAGAAGGTTTTTGCAATCCAAAAATTTACTAGGTATTGCTAGTCTTTTGACATTTAACCTTAATGACCATTTTTTGGGGGATAGACAGCCTATCAAAGGCATGATGGCCACAGGTGCAAATGCCACCATTTTAATCAAGATGAGTTTTGTTTTCTTCATTAAAAGTTTATATACTCCCATCAATGGTATAGGTGGCCAGCAAGATTCTAAGAAGATCACCCATCTTGTCCATTGAAAGGATCTTGATGACAATCAGGGAGCCATTCATTCTAATATTTTCACTATACCTGGGAGCCTGTAGGGCAGAGATACTATGTAGGATATGGATATTGTCCTAATTACACATAAAAGAGCCTTTATTGATGATATCACGGTCCATAAATAGGCAAGCCTTGTGATCCATGACCCTGAATGAGATCTGCACTCCCAACTCTAAGGACTACAATCCCCTTGAGATCCACTGTGATCGAGCACCTTAGTCGCATTCCATTTATGTGGCTCCCAAATCAAGAAATAAGGGTGGGACAGTCGTCTATAATTGAACCCAGGTCAACTATTTTTAGTGAATTGATTGGCAAAAAGCTGAAGATGGAATGTATAGAACCATCCAGAAGTAAACCTTAATACCTCCATATTTATTTTCCCCAAGAGCTCGGGACACTACTGACTCCTGTAGGATTTTGTGTAGTTAATAATTAAATGCAAAACATGAGCTTTGTGGTCGAATTTTCTCTGTATGCTGTAAATAAAGAACTGTTTTGGCCTATGTACAGCACCTTAGAATTGGAGAGAGAATCAAAGGACAAACAGGTAGAAGGAGGGTGGAGTTAGTCAGTCTCCATTTGGCTCCTGAAAAAGACAGACATATAAAAAACCAAGTGAGCCACGGGCCGAGCCACATGGCAAGAAGATTAATAAAAATAAATTAAATTAAGATAAAAGAGCTAGCTAATAATGTGCTTAAGACATGGGCCAAACAATATAAAATATATAAGTATCTGATTCATTTCTTTGGGGGACAAAAGCCGCCACACAGACCAGGTTCCAAACCTCTGCCTCAGGTCAGGGTCCGAACTCTAGGGTCCAAATGCCCCCCCCCCAAAAAAAAATCTCCCACAACAGATGGCGTCCAACGTGGGGCGCCAGATGTTATGGTAATCAACTCACTGAGAGATTTATATCAAGTGATGTTTTTTATCTAAAAGTCACCTACAGAAAAGGGGGTTTTCAGGGGGGGAGAAAAGGTGGAGATGCAACGTGCAGGAGGGTTACCAACTGAGTGTTTTTTTTTTTTTTTTTTTTCATCATGCCACAGGTCCAGAAGCAAGAGGCCCAGCTCTTTTCTTTTTCAGGCTCTCTCTGCAGGTGTGGAGGGGGGCTTTACTTCCAGTGCTCTTTCCAGTTGACCGGCTCCAATACTTTGATGTAATCACAGCTTATCTGAGTAGCTTCTGGTTTCCTGCTACAGAGCTCCACACAGCCAGGCCTTCTCTACCCTAGCACTATTCCTCCATCTTTATATATTAGTTTTACATATTAGGAATTTCTTTTTTAGAATTCCTCTGACACCACAGGATTGAGGTAATTTTGCCTTTACTGTGTGGAAATCTAGTAAGCCTAAACCAGCTAAGAGATATCAATGGATTGTTTTTCCCCAAGGAATTAAGAATAACTCGACAATTTGCCAGTTATATATTTCTCCAGCTATGGTCAATGAACCCAAGGATGTTTTTTTTTTTTTGATACATTATATGGATGATCTCCTCTTGACACACCCAGATGCAGCCTACCTGCAAAAACTGCCAAGGGAGTATTAGAAGATGTTGCATTATTAACTTGGATAAGGACCAAATGGTGCCATCCTTCGCATTTTAAGGTTTTTCCATTGCTAAGCAGGTCAACTCCTTTTTGTTTAAACTGGAAATGAAGGAATTGCACTTACTCTCAGAATTATAATTATGTAACATCATTAATTGGTTTAAACCTTTCTTACCCATCCCTGACCAAAAGATGAGACACTTCTTTTCATTGTTGGGGGGCCCCACCTATCCTTCTGCTGATAGACTTAATCAAGAAACTAAAGCTAAGCTACAAAAGGCTTTGCCATTTTAGCCACCTGCAGTCTGCAACATCATGATTCCCAAAGGTCTTTATTGGCAATAGCCCTCTGGACACTCAGAGAATTTGGGGGAGTATAGTTGCAGTATGCCCCACTTCTATGGATATACCAAGTCCATTCTGACATGTACAAGGTCACCTCTAAGTTTGACCTGTCCTTCCAACTCAGCCTTAAGGCACAAATGCTGACACAGAGAACATATGAACAAGAGGCAGATAAGCTTGCCTTCCCCTTTTGTTTAAAGAATAGCCAGTACCTCTGTGTGGATTCTATCTCATTCCAGGAAACAGTTACAGGATTCATAGGAACTATTGACAATCACTTAGCAAAATACAAAATCTTAGCAGAGCCCACACTTCCAATAAAGACACAGCCCCATGCAGGTGCTCCCCCAACAACTCCGCTGCCATTTCTATCCCTCAAGCCACCCTGGCCTTTTTAGACCCCAATAAAAACAGATATGGTATTCTTATCCAGTGCCTTCAAAGATGTTACATATGTTATCCCTAACACTGGTCACATTCAATTGAGTATACTAATAGCCCTCCTCAAGGTTCTAGTGGGATGCCAGACCAAGCTCTGATCAAAGACTCACTAAACCCCATTGCCAGAACTATGCTGATCATACAAGATGCCTTATATCAGAGGACTTAGCCCTGCTACTTGTCACATATTATATCCCACTTCAAACTGCCAAGAATATTAGCCCAAAGAAATGAGATTACAGATACCACTATATTAATATAGTATAGACTTGCTAGAATAAACCAGAGCTTTTCACCAATCACTTTGCCTGTCTCCATAGAATCTGCATAGGTTTCTCCCCAAGTTGACAATTTTCCAGTGCAAGGATTTGTCTTAGTAATGTATCACCTATGCCTTTTTGTTCTTTTGTGTCCATGGATCAGGCTACTTCCACCAAAGAGGAAATAACCCAGGATATGTAATACATGTACTTTCCTTCCTTGCTCTTATTGTCCCTCTAAAAGCTAAAGACTTGTTGGTCCATGCTTTTCTTCATTTTGAATGATATGTTTTGAGGTGAGGAATATTAGTTTAACATGCTGGAAGCTGACTAAATAAATATATTAAGGACCCATGGTCAACTCAGTTTCTATGTTATTCATTACAGCTAACATACAAAATTTCCTAATTAAATAAGACAAGGCCATGAGTCATGGCCTTTGATTCTATTTTTTGAAAAGGATTGGCATAATATTAAAGGGCTCTTTGATCTCTCTTGGATTCTCACTTATGTTTTGATTGATGCTTTTAATCTTTCTTCTTTAAAAGTGTCTCCTACAGCACATCCAGCAACCATGAACAGCCACTAAGGGGACTCTTTAGGTTTTAATGGCTCTTAGACATCCTGCTCATAGCCCTCTACAGGAGGTTATAAATTCCTGGTTCTCTGAAATTCAAAAGGCTACTGCTTGATCCTCCCCATCTGGGATGACTCCCCAGAAATGGGTTTTCTTTGAGGGCTGGTAGCCAATAATATATAAAAGTTTATTAGGCAAACCAACTTGACAGGCACAGTTCAGTTGCTGGGCCTTCCTGAGGTTGGGTCCACAAGGTCAGGGCAAAGAATTCTGGCTCCTCCTGAGGACCCATGCAATAAAATAAAAGTGGTGGATATGTAGTAGGACAAGCCCATAGGGTTGAGGAAATTGACTCAAAGCAGTTGCTATGACATGTACACAACATACTTTCTTTTTCTCTCTCTATTTTGTTGCTTTAATATATGATTAAGGAATGATGCAACAGTGACAAATAAGGGAACTCAAACTTGTATGTTAATTACCAGTATTAAAGTATGTCTTAGTAGGCAGCCTTGCTGATATCTATCAAATGATATCTGGTTTTTATTTATTTTAAGCAGCAAACTGGGAAATGGAGTAATCTTATTTCTATTTATTTATTTATTTATTTATAGAAAATAAAGTCTTTTTCTTAATTCATGTAGTCCCTTTTTAAAACTCCCAACCACTCCCAACCCCTCCCCCAGAAAGGGCAAGAAGCCTAAGGTGGATTAGCTGAGCATCCACTCCAGGCAAGTTTGACTTCCTCATCTTAATATCCAGACTAGGTTAGGTGCTCCTCTAGAGGGAAGGGCTGCAAGGTGCCAGTCTATGCACAGAAACACAGTCTGAACCCTCTCCTTGAGGCTCCATATATTGTCCATGTCAGTGAATAGTTGCATAACATTGGAGAGCTTAGTTACTTTTTTATATGGTCCGTGGTGGCTGTTCTTGATTCAGTATGCTCCCCAGAGCTCCAGCCAGCCATCACTATGAGAATTTTCCTATAGAGTCTCCTCCTCTCCTATCAGCTGGACTAGGGACTCAGCCATGTGCTCAGCCATGTATCCCTGCCTCTATCTCTAGTCATTGTTGGATATAAGTTCTGTGATGGCACTTAGAGTGGTTATTCATTTGATTATAGGGAAAGTCTTGTTTAGGCAACACCTTCACTATTGATTGGAGACCTACTCAGGGAGATCTTGTAAGTTCTTAGAGGTTTCCCTAGCACCAGGTCTTTTTCCAAGCCCACGTTGCCTTCCTCTATTAATATCTCCATCTCTTCTATTTTCTCTCCCTCCTTGTTGATCCTCTCACTCAATCATCTCCTCCTCTTGTGATTTGTTTCCACCTCTTCTTGGTAGCAACCCCTTATGCTCCCAATTAACTAAGGAGACCTTCTCTACTTTCTCTTTCTAGGGGACCCTGATGTCTCTCTTAAGTTACTTCAGATCCCAAGCTGTTCAGTGGTTGTGGTTTGCAGCTTGGTTGTTCTTTGCTTTTTGTTTAAAGTCCATTAATGAGTGAGTCCATGGCTTGCTTATCTTTCTGGGTTTCTGATGTCTGCCTCAGGAGGATATTCTCCAAATCTATCCATTTGCCTGAAAACTGAAGGAACACTGCCAAACTATCTTTATGAGGCCACAATCACCCTGATACCCAAGCCACACAAAGATGCAACAGAGAAAGAGAATTAAAGATAAAAATCTCTCATGAATATTGATGCAAAAGTACGCAACAAAATTGTGGCAAACTAAATACAATAACATATTTAAAAAAAGTTATCCATCACATCAAGTAGGCTTCATCTCAGAAATGCAGGGATGGTTCAACATACCAAAAACTTTAAATATCATCCACCATATAAAAAAATTGAAGGAAAAAAAACACATGATCATCTCCTTAGACACTGAAAAATCCTTTGACAAAATCCAAAACTCCTTTATGATAAAAGTCCTGGAGAGATCAGGAATACAGGAAAAATACCTAAATACAATAAAGGCAATTTACAACAAGCCAATGGCCAACATCAAACTAGGTTGAGAAAAACTAAAAGCAATCACACTAAAATCAGAAAGTAGACAAGGTTGTCCTTGTCTATTTAATATAGTTCTCAAAGTTTAAGCTATAAGAGAACAAAAGGAAATAAAGAAGATACAAACTGGAAAGAAGAAGTATAACAATCTCTAATTGCAGATGATATGATTGTATACAAAAGTGACTCACAAAATTCATCAGGGAACTCCTATAGCTGATAAACACCATAAGCTGATAAACAATGAAATTGAATTGAAGACCCTGACATCAACCCACATACCTATGAACTCCTAATTTTTGACAAAGAACCCAAAAATATTCAATGGAAGAAAGATAGTATCTTCAACAAATAGTGTTGGCATAACTGGATGGTAGTGTGTAGGAAAATGAAAATAGATCCAAACCTATCACCTTGTAGAAATCTTAAATCCAAGTGAATGAAAGACATGAACATAAACCCAGCTACACTGAACATGACAGAAAAGAAAGTGGGAAATGCCCTCCACCACATTAGAACAGGTAGCCACTTCCTAAATATAACACCAGTAGCACAGACACTAAGAACAACAATCAATAAGTGGGACCTCCTGAAACTGAGAAGCTTCTATAAGGCCAAGGACACTGTCAATAAGACAAAACAACAGCCTACAGAATGGGAAGATTTCCACCAACCCTACAAGTGACAGAGGACTGATCTCTAAAATATATGGAGAACTCAAGAAGCTAGAGCACAAAACCCTAAATAACTCAATTAAAAAGTGAGGTTCAAAACTAAAGCAGAACAATTAAAAATGACTAAAAGGCACTTGAAAAATTGCTCAATATCTTTAGCCATCAGAGAAATGCAAATCAAAACAACTTTGACAAACCACTTTATACTTATCAGAATGGCTAAGGTTAAAAACACAGATGACAGCCTATGATGGAGAGGATGTGGAGAAAGGGAAACGCTCCTCCATTGTTGGTGAGAATGTAAACTTGTTCAGCCACTCTGGAATGCAGCATGGAGGTTTCTCAGAAAACTGGAAATCAATTTCTCCAAGGATCCAGCAAGAACACTTTGGCATATACCCTAACTATGTACATTTGCACCTCAAAAGCATTAGCTCAACTATGTTCATAGCACCATTATTTGTAATAGCAAGAACCTGGAAACAACCTAGATGCCCCTCAACTGAAGAATGGATTAACAAACTGTGGTACATCTACACAATGGAGTACTGCTCAGCAGTAAAAAAAAAAAATAAAGATATTATAATGAGCCAATCTGGAGTTTGTCTGAGGGTCTAGCAACAGGAATTATCCAGTGTTTCTGATTGTGTGGAATCTGAGGACCTAGAAATAGGCACTGTCCAACACTCCTGATTGTGCCAGCCAATGAGGGATGACTGTTCAGTGTCAGCAGATCTAAAAGCAGCTTGGGTGCTGGGATGAGGATATATGAATCTCTCTACATTGCTGAATAAATGAGTCTACCCTTTGCTTCTCACCCAACTACAGGTGTCTGTGCTGTTGACACTGAACCTTCTCACCTCCATTCTTGAGTGAGCTTTTAGGACCAAGCAACAGCATGGTATGAGTTGTTAATATGTTCATTTTTAACCAATGTTCAATTAACAGTGAAAGTGTACAGAAAAATTTACTGACACAGTTAGGAAGATAAAAGTTATCTTGTTTTCCTGGTAAAATTTGCACTAATATTTTTAAAGCAGTGTAACCTAAAATAACTAGAAAACAGGAATAAGTGTGAAGGTAAAGCAGAAATGTATATCACCCACAAATGACTCCAATGCAAAAGAAAAATAAATGAGGTGGATCCTCCTCAGCATAATCTGTGAAAGGGAGATTGTTATGTTAATGCTATGTCATGTATTTATTCAAATATGCACTCGTTTATTCAACAAAGGTTTGTTTTTCCTATTCTACAATCTTTATTTTTCTAAAGAACAACTATATGTGCTATGTGCTAGGTGTACATGGAGCTCACCAACCCCCTATTAAATCTCACACCTAAATAACTCTTATAAATCACACACACCAAAAATTAGCAACCCTATTCTCTCTCCCCTGACTTCCTACTTAGACCCTGGAAATATCCACTCTAATCCACCTTGCTGTATACTCCTCTGGGAAGATCTGCTCCACTCCCTGGATGTGCTGCCCCACTCACAGGTGTGTCTCACTCAACTTGATCAGGGGCGGTAGTACCTTTGGAATTCTCATGTAAAGAATTATACTCAAGGCCTTTTTTATGACACTCACAAGGCCACCTCCCTCAACAACAATTTCTCAGCCTAGGTACACAGGACACAGCTGCCCTTATGAGGCACAGAGTGAGTCCAGAATATTGTCAACTTATTATTATTATTCTCAATTTTCTATATATGTTTGTAATGTAATATATATAATATGATAAATCTCATTTATCCTCTTATACCCCTCCAACATCCACTGGATTATTTGTTCTTTCTGGCAGATGTCTTCATCTGTGGTGGGACTGTTCTCTGTATGCAGTGAATCTCATTCTATAAATAAAGGAGCTGTTTTGGCTTGTATGGAGCACTCTAGAAGTGGTGGAGAAATCAAAGGAGAGATAGGTAGAAGGAGGATGAAGTCAGCCAGACTCCATCCAGATGTCAAAAAAGAAACATGTAGGACTATAGGTACAGGACATGGGATATGGCCACATGGCCAGATAGATTAATGAAATGGATTGAATTAAGATGAAAGAGCTAGCTAGCAATGTGCCTTAGACACAGGCCAAACAGGATAAAATTAATATAAGCATCTGAGTCAGGTTTGGGGGGTGTAAGCCGCTGTGGGCAGGTCGGACCTCTGACCTAAAGAGGGTCAGCACTCATCCTACTTTCACAGTGTGCATGCTTATATGTAGGTGTATGAGTGTGTGTGTGTGTGTGTGTGTGTGTGTGTGTGTGAGAGAGAGAGAGAGAGAGAGAGAGAGAGAGAGAGAGAGAGAGAGAGCCAAAGAGCCAAAGACCCAAAGACCCAAAACATCTAACTAGGATCACTTGCATAGAATGGGTATGGGGAGTTATTTATATGAACAAAAACAACTTACTAGGTGCTATAACACAAAAAGATGTGATCATTTCTCCTGTAGCAACTATAGCCCTGGGGGGCAAGGAATAGAGTTATATCCAGCCCTATGAGTCCTATGCAGGTAACAACAGCTGCTGAGTTTGTGGACACAGCAGTGATGTCATGTTCAAAAAAATGGTTTTTTACAATATTTCCAGCTCTTAAATAATTTCTGACTCCTTTTCCATGATATTCTATAAGCCTTGAGCTAGGGGTAATATAGGTGTCTAATTTAGGGTTGATTATTCAACATTCACTTATTCTAAGCAGTTTGATAGGTAATAAATCTGCATTAACTACTGCCCACTAAAATTGGAAGACTCTCTGACCAAAGCTAAGAGCAGCGTTCATCGCTGAGTATAAATACATATCTTTAAAAGGCATTTTTATCCTTCCTCTTCCCATCCCCACATGCTGCAAGTCCACCCATAAAATCTATTAATTCTCCTTCCCAGGGAGATCCATGTGTCCCTTCTTGAGCCCTCCTTGTTACTTGTCCTTTCTGGGTCTGTGAACTATAGCATGCTTATTCTTTATTTAACAGCTGATGTCCACTATGAGTGAGGACACACCATGTTTGTCTTTCTGGATCTGAGTTACCTCACTCAGGATGAGTTTTTCTAGTTCCATTCATTAATCATGAAATTGCATGATGGCATTGTTTTTAACAGCTGAGTAATACTCCTTTATGTAAATATACCACACTTCTTTATCCATTTTTTTCTCTTGAGTGGCATCTAGGTTGTTTTCAGTTTCTAACAATTATGAATAAAGCTGCAATAGATTCATGTATGTAACTCCAAGGACAGTCATAGCACAACTGGAAGCCACAAGGCAATACTAGTGGAAAGTAATTTTTAGCATAGATGGTGAAGAGCAAAATTAGAGATAGGAAAGACATTTGGAAAAGAATCTCAAAGTCCAGATAGGAAATAGATGATGATGGATGACAACAGTGGGAATTTCCAGAGTGAAATTTCAGGTTTTTAATAATTGCTTAATAATACACATGAATAGTGTCCTGGCTTCACTTTTCAGTCAAACAGAATAGAAGTGACATCTAGGAAAGACACAGATATATCTAAGACAGAGTCGCTCTATCTATTGTAGCCTTGACTGGAGAGAGAGAAAGAGACAGAGGAAGAACTGAGTTCCCATCTAACATGGTGGTTCCAGAGAGAACATAGAATAAAGATGGGAAATGGTGCTGTTGAGAGGTTGAAACACAACCAGATGGAATATCTACAGATACAGCATTAGCTTGTTGCTATGAAGCAAGAAGCCAACTGCTACAAGGATTCCCATTTTGTGCAGTGTCAAAACTGCCCCTTAGAATTGCAAGCAGGTAGTTTGGGGGGAATTTGAACAGAAAAGGTTTCCACTTAACAGTGAGTTCACTGCCCTCCATGCAATAATAGTGGAGAGGGGAGAAAATAATGTCTCATGAAGTAATAGAATCTATAACTTAATTGGATTTCCGAGAAAATTCTGAGAATGCAGGTTTTTGTAGAGATGCTCTATGAGTAAAAGCTGTTTATGTTTTTCTAGTGTTCTACTCCACAGGAAGAGGATAACAGATTGTTTTCCATGATGACTGCCATCAAGAAGCATGAGAAGAGTGCTGGCAGAAAGGCAGGGAGGAGCTGGGCAGCCATGGTGGAATGAAGGTATGGATAGATGAAATGAAGTGATAAATGATTGGGAAAGAATATCCCGAGCACTGGGGCAGCATGGGAGCAAAGAAAATGTCTACAGAAATAGACATAAGTTTCCTCTGTTGTGTAAGACTTTCTTCTAAGTCACACTGCTGCTGTCTTCCAGAGTTCAATTGGGCCTCTCAAAAATTACCATAGCTGGATTTGTCGACTCTTCATGTTCCTTACAGAAGGAGATGATATGGGGGGGGGGAATGTAACACTGAGTATACAGCCAGTCCTCTCAATCAGTTGTTTGCATTTTGTCTTAATTCCATGTAAGCTCATGGTTACAGGAAAGAGTTAGAGTATACAAGTGGAGAAGGTCTTGGGAAGGGGGTCATCTACACAGCCATGGGTACAGACATTCCCATGTGGCTCCTTTAAAATCACCCATGTTCCTGTCAATAATCCATTGTTCTGTAAGCAAACCCACTAATGTCATCGGTTTCCCAAAGTGAACTTTGTTAGGATCATACCCCAGTTTGTTATAGGGAGCAGAGACATTTCCTGTGTCTCCCATGGGAAAGATTTTTAGCAATATTTAGAGATACTGGCATAATACTAAGAATGAGACAGAAAACTGAATCAAAGTTGTATTAAAGAGAGTTGCAAATAGACTTTTGGCATGGTGGTTTATCCCTAAAAATATTGGAGGGGTAATGGCAAGGACATGGAGGATGTAGAGAGTATTGAGACATATAACTATGGTGAGACCACCTGAGCAGGAGATACCTGTGGGACAATCTCAGGATAGCATTTGTTTTCTAAGTCGTATAAAATGGCCTGCCTGAGTAGAGTTAACTCAAGTTATATAGAGATTCTTTGAGAACTGATGAACATCTAGGGAATACATTCATTGCAAGCCTAGAGAGTAGTGAATGTATTAGAGGCAGAGGGATCAATAAGCAGCTGGAGAGGCAGCCTGGTCACTGTTCTGATTAATAAGAGATCTAACTGAGGACCAGGTAGCATCATTGAGAAAGACTACAGGTGTAGGGAGAAATTACAATACTAAAGAGCCATGTGGCAGACATCCTCTATGTTAACCTCCAATCTAGCATTAAAAGTACATAACAGAGAGAGCTAGGTAAAAGTTGTCGTTTCACATAGCTGGGGGCCAAAGTTAAAAATCCCAAACCAGATCTCTATTAAATAGACCTTCCTGGAACCCCCAAACCTAGAATCTATAGGGGAGTTAAGTATCAAACAAGAAAAAAGAAAGAAGAAACAGTTACCCTTTGAGTGTGACTTCTGATATAAAGAGGAAAAGAAAACCCATAATGCATCATGTACACATTGTTAATGGGTCCTAACAATAGCCTAATTATCATAATCTCTCACATGAGGTCATTGATAGGAACTCTTAACAATGATATGGTGTGAGAGAGAAACCATTATAATCAGAATATTCAGTGCTAAAATTGTGGGGAAAAAATTCCTGATGGACTGGCTCATAGGAGCCATTACAAATGCTTGGCCATCATCAGAAATGGTCACCATGTGTGTCAGGGTCTGGAAGCTGATAAAGAAAAGGGATAGAAATTACTGAGGGAGTTAGGTATGGGCACAAGACCTGAGAAAAGAATGTTCACCAGAGAATAAGGAAGAGCTGGATCTAGCTAGGACCCTGAGATAGGCAGCTTTGTGGAGCCTTTTCATGGAGCAGGATGTGGGTGAAGTCAGAAAGGCTTTGGAGGATCCAAGTGACTTATATCATCATGAAAAGTGTATCCATGTGTTTGAAGAGCAGCCTAGAGATAGGAGAAATGCAAAGCAGAGGAAGAGGTCTGTCTGGGTCATTTGCAAACAAATAACACATGGTTTGTATTGAGTCTCAGTTCCTAAGGGAAAAAAATTGACAGAAAGCTCAATTCTCTGCTATAGGGGTTCTGGAAGGCATTAAAGTCCACAGAAGGCAGTGTCAGGAATGGATAACTACCCTACCATCACCAATAAACATGGCTCTTTTCTCTCCTGCAAGAAGGCAGAGATAATTTTCTAAACTAAGACCTCTGCAGAAGCAGGTTTGGTGGATGGCTATGCAACAGTCCAGTCACAGTGTCAACCCAGGGCTTCTTGGACACAGGGAGCCAGAAGGTACAGTAGGAAAAAATGGAGCCTCATTCTTCTTGGTCCTTGGTAGGTATGGCTAAACGGCTTGAGACAGCCCTACCAAGTATCAACTGTTAAAAAAAAAATCAAAGAAGCTTCATAGAAGTGCTTTGGGATGTGTATGAAAGTGGAATGGTTCAGAGGGAATGATGGGATTGTGAAGACTAATTAAATTAGAGTCTCCTATCCATGATGCTGTATACAAACTTTGTCTACTAAAGAAAAAACTCATACAAGTAGATAGATGCTTCTGTATGTATTAGAATTTGCTTATGCTTCACTTAAATATCTTAGTTTCAAACTTCTGCCTTCTCCTGATACTCAAAGTACTTTCATTCTACTTCACCAAGGTTATATTTGTAACCCCGTTCAAGATATTGCTTTGTCCTGCTGGTCTTCTGGAAGAACGTTTTTATTCTATAGATAGCATAATGCTAACCTATGAGTATTTTGCAAATTTTAACATGCATTTGAAAGACATGAATATGCCCAAAGAAGTGAGATTTGGAACTTAGTTTACAAGGGGTACAAGGTCAAGTACAGCCTTGCAATTCTGAGCTTTATGGCTAGGTGAGGCACAGATGCTACCTGCCCCCATGATGATTGAGGGTTACCTCATTAGAAATTGTTGGTCAATGAGGCTATGATGGCTCCTAAAGGATAGAAGCTATTGTTAGTGCTGTTGATTGCATTCCAGATCCAGAAGGTAAGACCATACCATGTACTATGGTTGCATGACTTGAAGAAATTGGGCTAAAATTGAACCAAAAATGCTTCTTTCCTATAGGCTAGCAGTGTCAGGAGATACTACTAAAAAGTTATCATTTTTAGTACCTTATTAATTAAAGAATTAAATACCAAAATCCTATTAAGGTGTGGAGCCTGCATAATTCCTGGTGAAGTATGAGGTGCCAGCTGCGATATCCTAGCTTTTTGTGAGTAGTTATGGATATAACACCTTTTTCTTACTTTTATTAAAAAGAATATGTTACACATAGGCTTCTGTTTTATGCACTTTTATCTTCATTTTTGCATCTTATTTTTTGCTTCTTTGGTTTTTTTGTCTTTTGAGTTTTGTGGAATTTTTTTTTTTTTTTGAAAAAAGAATATGGCTTTGGGTTTGGTTTGGAAAAAAAGGAAGTAGAAAGGGCTCAAGAAGAGTTGGGAGAGGAGAAAAATGATCAAAATATATTGCTTAAAAACAAATTTTAACAAAAATATAAATTAGATATTTTGATTATGTCAGTAAAAAACATACACATACATGCATACACGCGCATGCGCCATGTAGTTCCTTTTGTGTTGGCCACCTACTCGAGAACATGAGATCTGTTTTTCTTAATGGATGTGTTAGATTCCTATCACTGTGACAAAATAGCTGAGAACAGGGAGGAGGGGCTGAGGGACCAATGTCCCTTTCACAGTGCCCACAGGGATTGTCCTTCCACCCGCTCACACAGACTTCCACAGGTTCCACTGTTTCCCAAAAGTACCACAAGCTGACAACCCATTCTTTAGCACATCGTTTTGAGAATTATTTAAGATTTAAACCATTTCAATGGAGTATTTTTTTTTCCTTTATCCCTCAGTTAATCTAGGTGACTTCTTTTTATCACTCACTTGACTCAAATCTCACAAGCTCTTGGTTGTAGTGTGTTGACACCTTATGATCTTCTTAATGTATTATAAATTCATAAGAAATCTATTTCAGAAAAAAAATCCACATTATCATGGAGCCAGTTTCTATGCCAAATGGATTCTACCATAAATTCTCCAAGAACAATGTTATTAGACCGTGTTAATGAAGAAAGAAAACGATTTGCTTCCTTGTTTTCTTAAAGATGTTCTTGAGATCATCTTGAATATGGCCAATAGCTCCATTATTATAAGGATGGTCACTGATCTTGGCATCTGAACTGACGATGTATTTTCTGATGGTGACTTCCTTCTCTGCAGATAGGCTCATGTAATGAAGGAATTCTGTGCCAATTCCCTGACACTTGGAGACTTGTGTGGATCACAGATCCTACAACTTTATGACAGATGCAGCAGATCATTTTCCATTTGTTTCATAGTTATCATAAGAAATCTATTCTACCATGTTTTATGACAGTAGTTTTGACAGGCTCTAGCCTAGACTTGCCAACATTAACTCCCACAGCCAATGCCTATCACATTCCACATTGTTCTGGGCCGTAGAATGCAAAGCCCATGATAACAGCAGGGCTACTACTGTGAGCTATTGGGTGTGGGGAGAAAAAAAAATGGTTTCCTTTGTCATGGCAACAGTAAGCAACATAAGTCACCTGCCTCAGTGAATCATATTAAATAGGGGAGAGAACAGAAAGCAATAAACAAAAATCATGTAATCTTCATACTCTTAAACTGAAGAAATTTGTAGCAAAGAGGTTACCAGATAGAATATTTTAATGTTGTGTAGGGTCCTGAGTGCAGATTAGAAGCAGAGAATGCAGAAAAAAAACACAAAGCTCTGGGTGAAACACAGATACTGTGCATGTGTTTCAGAAAGCCCACCAGGATAGAGTACGTGATGAGGGGAAGGATGATACTGGATGAGGTCAGGGAGTTGGACAATGAGCTGCAAAAAATGAGCTTGTGGGAGAGAAGGGTCAAATAGATTTGCAGTGCTCAGTCTACCTGCTGGGAAAGGAGCAGGGTGGTGAAGAGAAACAACCAGCACAGTTACATAGTTCCAGACAGAGACAGTGAAGCTGTAGGTGAGCATGAGACTGACAGAAACCAAAGAAGAAGTCAGAAACTGTGCAGATGGAGCGGCAGCCTCTCCAGGATTCTGACTAGGGCTCCAAAGAAAAACAAGCTAGAAGCTAATGCAGTGTTGTTGTAGGCACTATACATGTACAGGGTTCCAAACTCCTGGTGCTCATTTGGTATAAATCACTTCCTCAGAAATGACAGTAACTGGTCTTCCATGTGAGTACTGTCAACTGTGTTCAGGTGATATTGGAGATGAGGAGGTGAAAGGAAGCAGAAAGCTGGGCACTGTGCCCAGGCACTGACATTGGCAAGGCAGAGAGGAGGCTCTTTCGTTTTAGACCACCACAGATTGTTTAACAGTAGAGAGCAGACACATGAGCTGGAGCAAAGCTGAGGAAGTGGGCAGGGAAGCTATGCCAAGTAACATGAAGAGAGAGCTGGCAGCAAGATACAGGGTTCAGAACTATCACATGATACCAAGCAACACAAAAGAAGGCCATTGTCACAGCCAATGTGAAAGGATTCCTTCCTCTGAACTGAGTGAAAGTATGTTCAGTTCCTGAGTGACCAGGATAGTGCAACAGTGAGAAGAACTAGAATTGTAGAACTGAAAAAATGTGCAGCCTGAGGAAGACATGTAGAGGCCTTGATGTTTTCCTCATGCAGATCATGCAGCTGTGCAGAGTAGAGGCACAGAGAGGACATGATACCCTAAGCAGCACAGGATGGTCAAGGGAGTGAGGAGTCCTAAAGGAGAGAAGATGCAAAGGCCTAAGCAGCAAAGCTGGTAGCCAAAGCATCATGTGGAATTGGGCTTCTCTGCTAGCCTAGATGCAGGGTTGTTCCACGGTGTGGTAGGAGAGATGATCCAAAAGTGATCATGAAAGAGTGATCTGGAAAACAGGGGAAGAGACATCAAAGGAAAGTTCAAAAAAAGTGGCTGCTCTCTTGGATGTCTTAGGGATCGGGTTGGGTGGGCAATGCTTGTTAGCAAGGGACAGAGTATGGCTCTAAGGAAGATGGAAATAATGTGGAAAGGAAGAAGGGGATTTCTGCACTAACCTCTGCACTGACTGTATGGGCTCAGTTGCAGAAGAAAGTTATCTTGCATGCACTCAAGGGCCCTTCACAGCAAAGATGCTACAACCACAGCAGAGTCAAAAACAGGTGAGGAGGCACAGGAATCTGGATCCATAATGGCTACTGCAGGTGGTATCATGGAGAAATGGAAAGTACCTTCTAGAAGTCAGCCTGCTGTGGAAAGCTTGAGATGACTGATGTAGGGACTGTGGTCCAGAAGGAAATTCTAACATGTCCAAGCTACAGTGACAAAGGTAATGACCATGAACTTGTTTTTCTGTTCCAAGACCCAGAAAGCTCAGCCAAGAGGAATATGCAGGACATTTTCAGCAGTTTATTTAATTACTGCATGCCTCTCTACAGACAGCTCTAATGTAACCCCAACCTTTAGAGATGGTACAAGAGTAAAAAGGCAAAGAAGTCTCGGTTTGATGACTGAACCGCAATGCCTAATACCTAATACTGTTGTCATTATCAAATGCTTTGCAATAATCTTGGCTCACAGAAGCTTAGTAAATAAGACTCAGGCTCCAATAAGAAATCCACATCAAACTTTATGTTTTTAGAAAATTTTAAAAACAAAGAAAAACACCCATTACCTCCTTCAAGATGTTAAAACATATTCCCGAAAGGGAGGCTGACAAAAACACCCTTTTCCACACAGCAGTCTAAACATATAAAAGCAAAGCACCTAATATATACAAAGAAAATGAAGAGATTGTAAGTAGGTGAAATCCAGATGGGAAGGTTCCTGAGGACTCAAGTGAAGTGACCTGCAAGTGGTACCCAGGTGAACCGGAGAATGTCATTACTTTCGCAGACTAGTAATCTTTCAGTATCTTCCATTAAGACAGTACAGAAATTAGAATAGAAACTAGCTATTAAAGAAGCCAGAAATATCTAGAGAAGGCATCAAAGGGTATAACTTAAAGCCACTGGTTCTGCATCAAAATCAACCATAAGTTGAAAAGGTCCTCAGATGCATCTCTAATCTGCAAAGGGGACAGAATGATGAGATGTTTAGCAGAAAATGTTTCTACTTGCACCTGTTTGTGCAATGTGCTACATCCCAAAAGATCTCAACTACATAATGCGACTTGCACAGAGACACTCAAGTGTGACAGTAAGTCCTTGAGTGCCAAGTGAGGAACTAGACAGCTGTGACAGCAGTTGGTATTTTATGCTGAACAAAACACAGGCCCTTTATTAAAATTATCCTCTTACCAATACTGATCTCACAGAATATTCTTTTGAGATAAGAATAGAAGTAACAGTGAACTAAAGCTACTAGTATACACAGTGTTGGTGGGAGCAGTCCTATGATGATGTGACATATTCCTGCTAAGCAAACTATTTGGATGTGTTCATGTCGAGACCTTTTTATCATATGTGGGAATGGTCCCTTTGCTAATAAACTATTAAAATGTCATCTTCCTAGCATTAGGTACTCCTTCACAATTTCAGCATTCTGCAGATTGCTTTGATAGTGATAGTGTTGCTACATTTTCCAGACACAAAACTCAAATGAACTAGAAACAAGCCATGGTAAGAACACAAGCCAGTATGGAGTGAGTTTTCAGTTGAACGATATGCTGAGCCTCCAAGAATTCCCATAACTCCTAATCAAATACATGCATCCTGGGCTACACATCCACAGACCAATATCCTAACTCATGGGAAGGAAACAGGAAATACCAAAGACTGATTGATTTTTCTCCAACAGGGTCAGAGGATACAAACTGCAAAACAGCTTTCAGTAACTGACACAACCTACTCACCTTCTTGAACCAAGTTACATATATATAAAGGCTGTGCTAGACAAGAGAAAGACATTTACCCTGAATGGTAAAGAAAGGGTGTCTATCAAATCAGATCTGATAAAAAATCTGCATGATGCAGATAAAGATGCATTGAAGTTCAACTTTACTGAGAAAAACAAAAGCTTAAATGTCCCCCAGCCCTTCCTACTGCATTTCAGCAAGACAATATTCAAGTTACTACGTCCTTTATTTCTGTTCCACCATCCAAGAACTGACCATGGCCATGTAGCCCATTCCAACAGTTCTGTACAACAATGGTTTTTCAGATATCACCCATTATAGTATTACAGCAGTATATTCACAAAAGGACAGAATGATCTATCAGCACATTTCTCACAACTTATCCCATCAGTAAATGGCACATCATAACTGTCTTGGTGTCCAGGGGCTGTGATCAAGCCACACCCTAAAATGGCACCAGCTTCCGCCCTCCGCCTTCCCAACAGCAAGCGCTCCCTAGGGGACAACTCCTTATTTGGCATGAGGCGATCACGCAAGTGAGCATCCACATGCATGACCCAATGGGCAGCATCCATGTGGCAGGGAGTGAGTGGATCACCGAAGAGCTTTTAAGCTGAGAGCCAGGGGGAAGGGGAAGGAAGAGGGAAGAAGAAAGAAGAGTATGCATGCTGAATAAAGGACCTGGTCAGTTGCTGAAGAAGAATCTGGTGTTGTGTCTCCTTGCCGGCGAGGCGGGCATGATAAGTGGTGCCGAAACCCTGGAATGTCTCATGAAGGAGACTCAGAACTGCAGTAATCAGGGGGGGTTAACTGGTAAGTCTCACAGAAAAATAGTGGGACCTGCGTTAAGCAGGAAAACTCTGCTTGTAGAAAAAAAGCAGAGAACAGGGTGTCTGCTGACGAGTGGATCTAACCCATTGGTATTTTGGGGTTGTTTGAAAAAGAAACAGAAAAAGAAAAAGAAAAAAGAAAAGAAAAGAAGATATAAAGGGTTTTAAATAGGCAAGGATATGGGTGTAAATTCCTCTCACCCGATTGCCACAGCTTTGAAAGAGCTGTTGAAGAGTAACAGTGTGAGTGTTAAATCAAAAAATTTAAAAACCTTTTTAGATGGAGTAGATCACTGCACTCCTTGGTTTTTGGTTAGTGGTTTGCTTACAAGCGCAGCATGGGAAAAGTTAGGAAAGGATTTGATTAGGGCACACGAGGCTAGAGAGCTGGCAATGGGTACAATACCCATCTGGTCCCTGGTGCGTGAATGCCTAAATCATGCTATGGGTAAAGATTTGATAGAGGAAGGGGCGAGGGAATTAGAGAACCTTAAAGAAGAATGATCCAAAAGAGGGTCCCTAACAGCCGAGGGGGCCGTAGGAAGATTGTATCCACCACTGCCTTCCCTAGAAGAACTCTGCTTAGAGTCCCCTGGTGAGTCTGTTTCCCAGTGCTCAGAGGAAAGATCAAGTTCAGACTCTGAGCCTGAACAGAAAGGGAGAATAAAAGGGAGAGGTTGTAAGAAAAAGAAACTAAGAAGGGGAAGTCAACAATTTGTTTCCCCTACTGCGCCTATTACCCACCTCCGTATTGCCCGTCTGGTGGGGGCATCTGTTCTAAGCCACCGGACAACACAAAAGTGTGGAAGAGAGTCCAGCGTGAGCTGCACCCAAGCATGCCACTGGTTTTTCCAGTTTTTCAAGATAACCAGGGGCAAAGGTATCACGAGCTTTTACATTTTAAGACAGTGAAATCCCCTGCAGAGTCTGTCCGCAGTTATGGCACTACTGCATCTTTTACAGTAGCACAGGTTGAGGCATTGAGAAGATCTGCCATGACGCCTAGTGACTGGAGTAGCTTAGCAAAAGCGTGTCTCAATCCTAGGCAGTATTTATACTGGAAATCATTCCTGACTGAATTTGCGGGGGAGGAAGCAGCAGCCAACTGAGCGGCAGGGACCAGGAAATGTTACTAGGGACCTGTCGCTTTGCTAAAGCCCAGATAGGTAACCCAATCCTGGTTTATGAACAAATTAATAAGATAGCCATAAGGGCATGGAAAGCATTGCCTAATAGAGGGGAAGTGAGTGTGGAAATTTAACCAAAATCACTCAAGGGAACACCGATCCCTTCTCAGACTTTGTGGCTAGAATGGTGGAAGCAGCAGGAAAAATGTTTGGGGATGCTCAAACCGTCATGCCTCTGATTAAGCAGTTAATTTATGAACAATGTACCAAAGACTGCAGGGCAGCCATCACACCATACAGGCACAGACCTTTAGAGGTATGGATGAAGTGTTGTAGGGAGCTAGGGGGACCTCTTTCTAATGCAGGGCTGGCTGCCGCGGTAATGCAGCTTAACCGTAACAAGAAGGAAAAGGACAAGGGAACTGGGGCATGCTTTGCCTGTGGAAGACGAGGCCATTTGAAGAGGGATTGTCCTAATTGTAGTGCCCCGCCTCTGCCAGGGCGTGGGGCGACTGCACAGCCAGGTCTTTGCCCTCGCTGTAAAAAAGGCAAGCATTTGCCAATGAATGTAGATCAGTCAAAGACATTAATGGTCAGCCCCTAACACAGCCAAGTAATACACAGTCAAAAAATGGGAGGTGGGATCCCCAACCTCAGGGCCCGCAAATATATGGGGCAATAGAGAATCAGAATACCATCCCAACCATGGAGCAGTGGCCGACACTCCGCCACCCCAACGACCATGGAGAGCCACTGCCAGGTCAGCTGGATTGGACCTCTGTGCCACCACCAGACTCGTATTAACACCTAGGATGAGTGTACAGTTAGTGGACTCAGATTTCAAAGGGCCGTTAGACCCTGGAACTGTGGGATTGCTCATAGGGCAATCTTCCACAGCTCTTAAGGGTCTTAAGGTGCATCCTGGAGTTATTGACCCTGATTATACAGGCATAGTAAAGATTATGGTTCAGTCCCCAAAAGGTATTTTCTCCATTTCCCCTGGAGACAGAATTGCACAATTAGTGATTCTGCCTAGTCTCCATGCTCAATTTGTGGCAACCGACAGAAACAGGGGGAAAACAGGATTTGGATTCACTGGTAACAGTTTAACATGCCTGTCACTAGAAATGGATGATCAACCTATGATCACCTTGACAGTGGACAGTAAAAGAATCCTGGGACTGCTAGATACAGGTGCAGACAAAAGCATAATAGCTAAAAAATACTGGCCATCAGGATGGCCTATTCAAGCCTCTTCCCAGATGCTGCAAGGCCTAGGATATGCTAGGGCACCAGATGTTAGTGCACGATTTTTGAATTGGACCAACGATGAAGGCCAAAAGGGCACTATTCAACCATATGTGCTAGAATTGCCTGTTAACCTATGGGGAAGAGATTTGCTAAAAGACATGGGGTTTAGGTTGAGTAATGAGTATTCCCAAACCTCCCAAAAAATAATGGCAGATATGGGCTTTCACCCTCATATGGACTGGGTAAACACTTACAAAGCAGAGCAAACCCTGTATCAACTCAGCAGAGACCACCCAGACAAGGCCTGGGTTTTTCCTAGGGGCCACTGAGGATGGCATTCCCATTACTTGGAAGACTGAGAAACTTGTATGGGTCCCTCAGTGGCCCCTATCCCTAGAAAAGTTAAAAGCTGCTCAAGAACTAGTCCAGGAACAATTGGCACAAGGACATATTGTGCCATCCAATCACCATGGAATACTCCTATATTTGTGATTAGGAAGAAATCAGGAAAATGGAGATTGCTGCATGACTTCAGAGCAATACATAATCAGATGCAGCTAATGGGTCCTGTGCAGTGGGGGCTTCCCTTGCTGAACGCCTTGCCTTCGCAATGGCATGTCCTAACAATAGACATTAAGGATTGCTTTTTCTCCATTCCTTTGAATTCAAAAGATAGGGAGAGATTTGCCTTTACCATTCCCTCATGTAATCATGAGGAGCTGGACCAAAGGTTTGAGTGGATAGTGCTGTCCCAGGGCATGGCTAACAGCTATACCATGTGCCAATTGTTTGTAGGCCATGCTTTGGAACCTATACGAGTGGCTTTCCCAAAAATACGTTGCGTCCATTATATGGACGATATACTGTTAGGACGAAAAAATGAGTTATGGTTAAAAGAGGCTTACATAGCATTAGAAAAGACATTAAGGTCTTGGAGGCTATGAATTGCCCCAGAAAAGGTGCAGATGGTTCAGGTTGTTGAGTATTTGGGGGCTAAAGTGACCCCTCAATTGGTTTATCCACAAAAGTTAGAAATCAGAAAAACAATTTGAAGACATTGAATGATTATCAAAGGTTATTAGGAGATATAAATTGGATTAGGAACTATCTAAAGCTAGCAAATTATGAATTAAAACCCTTATATGATGTGCTTAAAGGCGATAGTGCCCAAGATTCACCTAGATATATAACCAAAGAAGTGCACCAGGCACTACAATTAGTAGAAGATAGACTACAACAGGCTTACCTACAGCACATGCAGGAAGATCAGGAGCTGCTGCTATGCATTTTACCTACCATGAGACAACCCACAGGAGTGTTGTGTCAGCAGGGACCCTTGTTATGGATTCATCCCAGAGTATCCCCTGGAAAGAGCATTGAGCATTATCCTACAACCGTTGCTTAACTGGCCCAACTTGGCTTACAACAAACCTTACAGTTTTTTGGCAGAAGTCCTGAAACCATTGTAATACCTTACACCACAGCACAAGTTTTAGTGTTGTGTACTACCATTGATGATTGGGCCATTCTTAGATGCTCCTTTCCTGGAAAGCTTGATAATCATTACTCATAGCACCCGTTAATGATATTCTTTAAAGAACATCCCATTGTTTTTCCAAAGGTAACAGCTACCACACCTCTTCCTGATGCCATTAACATATTTACAGATGGCTCCAAGAATAGAGTGGGAGCATATCTGGTCCTTGGCCAACGCCAATTTGCTCCAGGGACCCCTCAAGTAACAGAATTACAGATAGTGCTAGAAGTTTTTACAACCTTCTCCTGTGCATTTAATTTGATTTCTCATTCGATTTATGTTATAAATGCCTTGAAGATTCTTGAAGTGGCAGGCCCCATAAAACCATCCAGTACTGTAGCCTGTCTATTTTCCCAATTGCAAAAACTTATTAGACACCGCTCTCAAAGATTTTTTCCACAACATATAAGGGCTCATACAAAGTTGCCCGGTCCCTTAAGTGAGGGAAATGCCTTAGTGGATGCAGCCACTAGACAAAAGTGGGTATTTCCTGTAGCTGTCAGTACTCAGGCCCGAGATTTTCACAAACTCTACCATGTTAATGCCAAGACTTTGCAGTCTAAGTTTCACCTGTCCAGACAAGATGCTAGACAAATTGTGGTTGATTGCCCTTAGTGTGTGCAATTCCACCACCCACCATCCTTGGGAGTTAACCGGCAAAGGCTACTCTCCCTTAAGGTCTGGCAAATGGATGTTATTCATTTGCCTGAATTTGGCGCTCTAAAATATGTTCATGTATCAGTAGATACTTGTTCAGGGATTCTTCATGCTATGGCCATGAGTGGAGAAAAGGGCCTCAATATTATAGCCCATTGCCTCGAAGCATGAACAGCCTGGGGTAAACCTACACAAATAAAAACTGATAATGGACCAGGCTACACTGGACAACAGTTCACTACCTTTTGCGCACAGATGGGCATACACCTTAATCATGGCCTACCCTACAACCTCCAAGGGCAAGGCATTGTAGAAAGCGTGCATCACACCCTCAAAGAATGTCTAATTAAACAAAAGGGGGGAATAGGCCTTGGCCATACCCTAAAGGAGAAACTTTCTTTAGCTCTCTTCACTCTTAATTTTTTGACTTTAAATTCATGTGGCCAGTGTGCGGCCGATAGACATGCTTCCCCGGGCGGTGGCATTAGTGGTCTAGTTAAATGGAAGGATGTGTTGACAGGTCATTGGAAAGGACCTGATCCTGTGCTGGCATGGGCATGAGGGTCTGTTTGTGTTTTTCCCCAGGAAGCTCAAGACCCAGTGTGGGTTCCAGAATGATTAACCAGAAGAGTCAAAGAAGATGGTCCTGTTGCCCATCCTCCTGACGATGCTGTCGTCACAGAGCCTTGCCCAAGTGAGGCAGAAGGTTAAGCAAAACCAGATCCAATGGGGAATCCTATCGACATTCCCACTTCCGATGCCGGTGACGCATTCAGCACCAGTGTTTCCTAGGTTTTTTGCCACTGTTTTTTATTAGGGAACTGGACCGGAGAGTTCGAAGTGCTGATGACCCAATTGAGAATGGCCATCATATCCGTGAATTCAACCAGGGTGGATCCTGGACTAATGGAAGGGCTGGCCTCTTGGATTTCTGCTGCTGTGGACCATCTGAAAGAGTGGGTGGGAATAGGCTCCATGGCTGGCTTTATGGTGTTGATATTCCTTCTTTGCATGTGGTGTGCTTGTTGCATGAGAGTTCAGCAGTGCCGGAATGCTGCTTTAGTGATGCAAGCCTTTACTGCCATTGAGCAAGGACAGTCTCCCCAAGTTTGTCTGGCTACCCTAAAATGTTAGCTGCCATATTTTTGCAGGTTGCGAGGCAAATGAACATACCCTAACCCTCTTGATATTTTGGGGAGCTCGAGGAGGGTATGTTCATTTGCATGTGGGCTGTTGCCCTGAATTTCCCACCTCTGTGAAAATAGGGTGTGGATGGGTCTCATGTTCTTGAGGGGGACGCCCCAAGAGAAGCTAGGGATGATGTTCCAATAGCACAGCAGAGAATGGACCTCTATCCTCACCTGCTTTATTTAAATAATAAAAAGGGGGAACTGTCTGGAGCTTCGATTGAACCACACCCTAAAATGGCACCAGCTTCCACCCTCCGCCTTCCCAACGGCGAGTGCTCCCTAGGGAACAACTCCTTATTTGGCATGAGGCGATCACGCAAGTGAGCTTCCGCATGCGTGGCCCAATGGGCAGCATCCACGTGGCAGGGAGTGAGTGGATCACCGGAGAACTTTTAAGCTGAGAGCCAGGGGGAAGGGTAAGGAGAAGGAAGGAAGAAGAAAGAAGAGTGTGCACGCTGAATAAAGGACCTGGTCAGTTGCTGCAGAAAAATCTGGTGTTGCGTCTTCCTTGCCGGCGAGATGGCAGTGACATCTTGGAAAGCAAATGACTAGAGAACTTGGACAATGCACAAGTACTCCAAATGAATATGATCAAATCTCACCTCTGCTGTTCCAGCCTTGAAGCTTGCACTTGACTTCTTGTCATAGTTGGCTCCACATCAATTTGCAAATTTCATTTTCCCAGGGACCTGACATAGTTACTCACTTCCATCTTCAGCTCTTCAAAACATGTACAAGGCATACTACATGAGCTTTGTATCCTGATGCTTCCACTTCTGAGCTTTTTTCTTTTTTCTGCTTGTTTGTTAGTTTGTTTTCAAGACAGGGTTTCACTGTGTAATACTGACTCTCATGAAATTTTCTCTGCGGATCAGGCTATCCTCAAACTCAAAGACCTGAGTGCCTCTGCATCCTGAGAGCATGTACAATTACCTCCCAGCCACTCTGACCTTCTAATCCTGAAAGATCTCAAAAACTATGTGGGCAGTTATGGAGCTAGCCACATAGCCTAGCACTTTAGCCACTCACTTGTTACCCTACCAGACACACTGGAGATTCCAGGAGATACTCTAATAGCTGGGTTTCTGTTTCTATAACTGAACATAATAGACCAGGCAGCTGATAAAATGAAAAAGTTTATTCACCTCATGGTTTTATAGTCTAGAAGTTCAAAAGTGTGGCACTTGGATTTGCTTAGTGATTATTGGGACCTTCATAAATTGTCAAAATATAAGGGTAAGTTAGGCCTGTCGGCTCTAGCATCTCATTCTAATGCCATTTTGAAATCTTACCCTCATACTTTCAATGTTCCTGATTGCCCCCAAAAAAACATTACTTGCAAATACCAGAAACAAGGCTTGACAACAGATGCCATTCAAACTCTCCACTGTCCCTGCTGAATCATTTCTACTTAGGAAAGCCCATTCATATCTGGAACTCTGTTGTTTTTAAAACATGCCCTTCATATCTATAATTGGACAGGAGATTGTTCTCTCCCACATCTCCAAGATAAGTTTATTCTTTCTGCATATATACCAGGCTTCAAGCTTCTTCCTAGGTACTTATTGTACTTTCCCTGATCATAATTTCTCCTATTGTCCTGTTGTGTATAGGTTTCTTATAAATAGGAATGTGTCTCACTTTTCCTAGATAATATTTCATTAGTTTGGAAGACATATATAAGATTCCATATGCATGTGTAGCATGGTAAAGGCAGAGATTTCTCAAGGGCTTTTAATGAGGTTGCCCATCCATCATTCTGAATGCTCAAGTCCTCAAGTACACAAACCTATCCATTTCCAACTATACTGGAAAATAAAAACAGAATCTTGAAAATTTCTCATAATAAGTACCTATGACAATATGGTGTTAAATGAACGTTTATGGAAGTCTATGGCCCTATATATACCAAAACAAAATAAAAATATTATTATATTCCTCTGAAGAACTAACTAGTCCTTGCACAAAGCAAAAATGAGCAAATGGCAAGTCAGGACAGTTTTACACATGTATTCCTTTTTAAAAAGCATACTGACATTGCAAAATATGTTCATTGCATTTTGTACTTCCTTGTGCACTGGTCCTTGGATATTCTTCAGCAGGTGATAACAATCTGCCTTTTCTCCCTGATAGAAGTCTTTGAATGTTTATAACTACCTTAAATTTCAAAACACTATTGACCATTCATTGTCCTCCATGAGGTAGCCAGCTGGACTTTAAAAAAAATATCACCTTAATTCACTTATTCCTGAGACTGTACACTTCAGTGTTTCCAGACAACTGAAATGTGGCACCCTGGGCATAGCTTACAAGCTTGATATAAATGAATGTGACCCACATCACAAATCTGCCCTCCCATTTGCCCACATATGCTCCCTGGCAGTCAGCCCTCAAGCCACACCCCTCAGCAGCCCACCTATAGAAAGAAATTATTTTCTCTACTTAATAACCTTCTCCTTTCCCATCACCAGGCCCTTTCTCCTGCTTCCTGCCAGGTGACCACCCATTTCCACATCTGCCTGTGAACATCATATTTAGCACTGGAGAGGCTAACAGGGACTAGGCTGGATTGTGTCAACTTCTGCAGTGTCCACAGCAGATTTACAAACTCCCTGCTTTGAGGCTAGGAGATGGTTCAGAGGCTAAGAGCACAGGCTGCTCTTCCAGAGGACCTGAGTTCAATTCCCAACAACCATATGGTGGCTCGCAGCCATCTATAATGAGATCAGGTACCCTCTTCTGGCATACAGGCATGCAGGCAGGCAGAACACTGTATACATAATAAATAAATCTAAAAAACTAAAATATAACAAACAAATAAAAATTTCACTCCTCCTGTTCTGCTCACAGGCTGTCAGCACAAGGCACGTGGAATGACACCATTACTGTTTGCTGCACTGATGAAGGGCCAGCTACAGAACAAAGACTATTCTAGAAAGCCACATTGCACAGACAAGCCCGATGCATTTGCCTGACACCTGCAGCTGAAATAAGCCTGACTTCCATTTCATATTTCAAACTCTGCATGAAATCATGGTAGGAAAAGGGCAGGGCTCAATGTTGATTCAAACTGTTGTTAATGAACAAATGTTATTCATACTTTGTGACAATCCACTGTGCAACATGCATGTGTTAAAGCTTCTATTTAAAAATAAAGTTTTAAATAGTCAGCTTCTAATGGTGATAGCACACAATAGTAGACACAATCAAATACAGAGTTTTAAAATGTGTTTAAAGGGTGTTGATCTTTTGTTGTACCATATTGCCCCATATTGATAACTGTTTTTGACATGAAATAAACCAAACTGTTTCACTGAGTGCAACTGCTTTTCGGATGGCTAGCCTACATGAAGAAATCTACAAACAGTTCACAGTTCCATAAGCAGAAGGGAAAGAGCTGAAAATAACCATGAACCCAAAAGTTGACTGTCATAATCAGATTGGCCATTCCCAAGTCTGAGTGTCTTCAGCATCCATACGCTATCTATGCCAACTACAATTGGTTTCTCTCCTGGCTTAGGGATCACCATTTCAATCACACAGCATGACTTGGACATTCAATGTGACTAAAATTCAATGACAAAAAAGACCCTCTCCCTTTTACAGTACTGTGACGTTCAGATGGATATTTTCAAATGTTATCACTTTTTGTGTCTAAGATATTTTCCATTAGAAGACTGCACATTTTACTTAGACTGCAAACTTTTTTCTTAGGAATGCTGAGAATTTCTCCATTCCTGGGAAATTAAGTGTTGATTTTTCTGAAACCTTACACATATAATGAGCTATATACACTTCAGATCCTTGAAGACCTCTAGCAACTTCAGAGGAAGCAAAAATCCTAGAGATGGAAAGTATAGAGTACTTAGAAGAAGAACCAAGAAATAATTGTAAAATGCAAATAACACAACATAGGAACTAAAAATTCAGTGGAATGTGACATTTTAGAATTCTAAAGATTCTTTTTACCCAAAAGTATTTAAAGGTTTTCAGCATCATCATAGACTAAATGATGCACTCTGTGATAAATAAAAACTAGACTCCGCTGAAGAAGACGGTGCTTTGAAGGTATCAATAAATGCCAGCTGTCATCACCAAGGTCTGTAGCTCCCTCCTTGGGATGCTGACAGGCTCCAGCAGACACCCATGCAGTTAAACAGTGAGACCAGAGACAAGAGTGGCCCAGCTTTCTCCTCTCTTCTAAGGACTGAGCCCCTGGTCCAGGAATGTCTCAGAAGTCCTTAAAGCTAAAAACTGCATACGCAAAGCAAAAGGAACCTGCTCTTAAAATAGTCCCTCATTTGTAGGCCATCTCCCTTTCTGCATTAGGAGAGAGGAATCCTCTGAATTCCACACAAAAATAGCCTTACCTTTGCTTATTGGCTTTCCCGTACACCTTCCTTCAACTGCCTCTCCCACTTTCTTGCATGTTTCAGAGAAGATGTATATAAGACTGTATTCTGAGACACTCAAAACTCTGCTCATAACTTAAAAATTTCTCAAAGCATTTCACAGAAGATGTGCATACTAAACTTCTATTTTTTCTCACTTATTTATCTTTTATTACAGAGATCTGCTCCAGCTAAAAACTACAAAGGAAAAAGAGGACACCGATTTTCCTCTCTGGCTTTCCTGACATAAGAAGAGACTATGCTATAATAACAACTGAATGGAAACACAGCCTACCCCAATGCTCAAGAATCCCTGTTGGTACATTATACATCTTACTCAGCAGTAAGAAAAAAAATGATATCCTAAAATTTGCAGGCAAATGGATGGATTTGGAGAATATCCTCCTGAGTGAGGTATCACAAACCCAGAAAGATAAGCAGGGGATGTATTCATTCATTAGTGGACTCTAAACAAAAAAGCAAAAAACAAAGCATGTCCAAGCTGCAAACCACAACTACTGAACAGCTTGGGATATGATACGTGTTGGATTGGCACTTTGGATCACACTCCCTCTAGAGCAACACCTGACTCAGTCCTGATGTTGGGGTGAGGAAACTGGATCTGCCAGGAGTGGATGTTGAACTAAGCCATATTGGGACCTTGGGACCTTGGGACCTCCTGCCCTTGCTGGAGAGGAATGGGGAGATGTGGAGAAGAGAGTGTGAGGGAAAAGGGACTTTGAACAAGGACATAAATGGATAGAAAATGTGACTTTATTCATAATAATAAAAAAAGACAAAAAAAAATCCCTGTTGGGCATCATTAGTCATTACATGAGGCTCCAGGAAGAGCCATTCCAGATACCAGGAAAGCCAACAGTCTTTCCCGGTAAACATAGGCTGCCCTGCCTGTGTTTCCCTAAGACTCAATAGAAACACTGAAGAAAGACAGGTGGCCCATGACTTGTTCCAATAATGCTACAAGATGTCATGACAGGCTAGTTTTCTAACTCTTGCTCAGCACCTACTCAGTTTCCATCTATTCAATATCATTTGGAAAAGAATTTTACAACCTTCACATTAGGCTACATTCTAATTTTTAATGAGTGATCCAGTCTAAGAATTTTAAGTATCTTGACCTCCTAGGATTTTGCTCAGTTGTTTTTTCTTCGTTCAGATACTTTGCCTTGTCTCCTATAATATTCAATGCAGTCCTGGAGACTTAGTACAGTAACCTTGAAAACTTGTAAGCAGGTAAACTAAGTGTTTTACATCCAGGCTGGATGGTGACCTGAGCCGTGGGGCTTGTGTCATAAAGGTTTGTGTCCAAGAGAATGAAAGCATGAGGCTTCAAGTCACGAGACTGTCTCTGTGTCAAGAAGAAGTAACCAAAATGGAACAGCATTGGTTCAAAGCACTTAAAATACAGTCAGGAGGCCACTGTTCAGCAAATCACTTATATTGAGTTTAATCTTTGAAGTGGATTACATGTAAGCAGGTCAACTCCAGTAACAGTTGGCCTTTGAGACATATCTAGCCTCTGCTGACTAACACCATGGATATAATTCCCCAGCTACTCTCAGCCTGAAAACATACTTCAAGACCCCTTTTTTCAGCATCAATACGATTCCTATCAAACGATGTAACTATCAGCCTCCTTGAGGTTTAAAGAGATAAATGGCACTACCAGTCTGTAAATCTCAGAACACATTTTTAAGATCACTGAATCTTTTTCATCCAGGATTAAAGTCTTAATTAACTCAAGTTTTAACTCAAGTAAATAAATGTAATCATCTTTGTTGCTGCCTAGATTCTTTTCATTTTTGTTCAATATTTTTAAGTGAAATGTTTTAAGACTGCAGATGGCCTGGACAGGTATTTATATGGACACTGAGGCTCTCTGGTTGGTTACTCCTTTGGGCCAGTTAGTGTGTTGGTAAAATAGGCCACAGGTGGAAAATAAACCAAGTAATTCAATGTATAAACCAAAACTGACATCCCCTTTGGTTTGTAACTGAGGCTTGGATTGAAGCAGGATACTAAAGTGGCTGACTCATTGACTTATATCAGCAACCTTTAGTTTCAGTCTCATCAGGCTCTCAGCAATAACAACAGAACCAGTTTTTCAGGACTATGGTCAACACTTGATCCTAGATGGGCAATCAAGGCCTGAGGCAAGACAATCCACTAGCCTAGCCAGATAAAAGAAGTCCTAACAGTGCAGGTCTTCTGGTGCCTGTACTTTAAGTGGGACTGACTAGGGTCTCCATGTGCTCATCTAGTCTTATAACCCTTTAGGTTCCCTCTGTACTATGATAGCTGCTGCTGTCTTTGGAGTACACTACATTGTTCAAGAACCTATAAGCTTCACACTATAGATTGCATCATTTATTTACTACGTGTGATTTTCATAATAATCCCAAATTTCCACCTTTAGATTTTTGGAGTATTTCTACAATGTCACTCAAGAGGACTTGTAATGCCCCTTGAGTAGACTCATAGTTCTCCAGTGTCAGTGCACAGAGAGAGCTCAACATCCACAGATAAGAAGCAGAGAATGCTCTAGATTCTTTAGTTTTCTGTATAATTTAGAGATTAGTCCACTGTCACTTGTAGGGTTGGTAAAAATCTTTTCTCATTTGTAGGCTGTCATTTTGTCTTAATGACTGTGTCCTTGGCCTTACAGAAACTTCTCAGTTTCAGGAGGTCCCATTATTAATAGTTGTTCTTAGTGTCTGTGCTATTGGTGTTATATTTAGGAAGTGGTTGCCTGGGCCAATGCATTGGAGGGTATTTCCCATTTTCTTTTCTACCAAGTTCAGCATAGCTTATTTTGTGTTGAGGTCTTTGATCTACTTGGATTTGAGCTTTGTGCAGGATGATAGACCTGGATCTATTTGCATTTTTCTACATACTGCCATCCAATTATGACAACACAATTTGTTGAAGATACTATCTTTTTTTATTCCATTGAATAATTTTTACCTCTTTGTCAAAAATCAGGTGTTAATGGGTGTGGGTTAATGTCTGGATCTTCAATTCATTTCCATTGATTGACAAGTCCCTAAATAACCCAATTAAAATAAGGTTCAAAATTAAAAGGGGAATTCTCAGCAGAAGAATTGCAAATGGCTAAACAGCACTTGAAAAAATGCTCAACATCTTTAGCCATCAAAGAAATTCAAATCCAAACATCTTTGAGATACCACCTTACATCTGTCAGAATGGCTAAGATTAAAAACACAGATGAGAGCCTATGTTAGAGAGGATGCAGAGCAAGGGGAACACTCCTCCATTGTTAGTGTGAGTGAAAACTTGTTCAGCCACTCTGAAATGCAGTATGGAATATTCTCAGAAACTAGGAATCTGTCTCCCCAAGGATCCGGCAATACCATTATTGAATGTTCATATACCTTAAAGATGCACATTCACACTCCAAAAAGATTAGCTCAATTACTTTCATAGTAGCATTATTTGTAATAGCAAGAACCTGGAAACAACCTAGATGCCCCTCAGCTGAGGAATGCATTAACAAACTGTAGTACACCTACACATTGGAGTGCTACTCAGCAGTAAGAAAAAATGATATCCTAAAATTCTCAAGCAAATAGATGGTTTTGGAAAATAAACTCCTGAGCAAGGTCTCACAAACCCAGAAGGATAAGTAGAGAATGTACTAACTCATTAGTGGACTTTAAACAAAACCATTCTTATTTCATTGAAAGATGATGGGTGAATAAAGTGATTTAAAACATACACACACATAAAAATCAAAAACAAACAAACAAACAAACAAACAAATCTTCTGGTTAGACTGTAAAAGGGTTGCTTAGCAGAAATTTCTGGTGGCCATAGTGTATCCATAGGCATTAGCAGTGACCTACTGTGCTTTCTTCATCTGTAGCTGAGCCTAACCTAGCCTGAAAAGCTGTAATTTTATTTTTTATGTTTCATGTATTTTAGAGAAAAGAGTTTTATTACTGTACTTTTTTTAATCTATCCTAGATGTTTTTGCTTTTTTTATATGAAGTTTGATATTGATTTTTCAAAAAACAATAAAGAAAGCAAACAAACAAAAAAAAAGAAGCAGAGGATGCTAATGAGAACACATACCTGACCCTTCGGAAGACTTTAACTTCTTTTCATGATGAGCAAGTACATCAAAAAGGTTGACAGGGTAACCCTTGAGGTTTACACAGAGAATAGAAAATACATGAGAAATTCTCAGATTACATCAGACTATTTCATCACTTGATTCCTACAAGCTCACAAAGTAAAAGATGTGTGTACTCTGAGCATGTTTACAGATAATAAGTGGACCTGTAGTAAAGTGACATAAATCTCTTGGATGGTTTTATCTGCCTACTGAAGACAGTCATTCTATATGATTATAAGTATTGGCTAATTAGATTAAACCCTGTGTAGTCTAGTTATTTTCATACTTAAAAAAATCTACATTTAGGCATTCATCTTCTATAGTTTTGCAATGAATGAGTTACTTGTGCTAAACAATTACCTTCATACACATATGGGTGTCTGTACACATAGAGGCTGAGTTGAACTCTAAGAGAGCAATGTGCATACATGAACCACTTCTCACCCTAAGAGCCACTGTCCCTGCTCCCACGAAACCTCCCAAACATTTTAGCTCATTGACCAGAGCATTCTGATCTGTCAGCTTGTGAAGTATAAGTATAGCCATGAAATGACCTACCCACCAGGACTGTGACATGCACACTGCTAAACAGAATGGCCTGGGAAGGAGGAGATCATCGCCTGGTCTTCCTCCCTTTGCATTCTTTGTCATAGGTTTCCTGAGGCTCTGTGGACTTTCTGTAGAGTAAAGAAACTGAGAAAATGGCTGAGAGAAGATAGATGTGCCCTCTGAGTTTCTTTTATGTAAACACATCAGAAAATGAATAACATCATGCTAAGACCCCACCACAACAATGAGTAAACTCCTTATCAATCTCTAGGATACATACACATAACCCACACACACACAATTTCTTCAGCTGCCACAATCCATACAAAAGTCATGCTGCTCTCCCAGTTACTGTTCATCCAGTGAGGCTTCCCATGTTCACATCTTTCTGCTTCTACAAACCCCTTCAATCATACTCTCCTTCTGCCCACCTTTAAATGCTACTTGTTCTGAAACCCTGCGCTCTTAATGCAAAGTGAATCGAACAGGATAAATGGATTCTCTTTTAACTCACTGAAGCCTGTGATGGACTCACAGTCAGTTGGCACACACTCAGCCCTGAGTGATCAGGAGATGCACCTTTTTGGAGGACAGGCTCATTTCCTATCATTCCATGTCCTCACAGTACCTGTTACTGTGCCTAGGACAAGAATTCAACAGACATCTGGAGAATAGCTTGGTTCCCTGCAAGTGAACAGAAGTCAGTCTGAATTTCTGTGGGCTTGTGACTGGTTTCAAACAACTGAACTGGGACTAATTATATCTTCGGCTATTTTCTAATGCTTAGCACAAAGATGTTCAAACAAGTTTATTACTCCAAAGCAGCAAGATAAAATTCACCTCAAATATTAGCATTTTAATTGACTAAATAAAATTATCCAAACCAGAAAATTCCCATTAGCACCATATTATTAACAATTTACAGACCATATTCCAATTTAATGAATATGCAACACTAGCACCTTTTTGGACTAGCATCACACATTGAATGTAGTAATGTTTTAAATCTTGTTTGTTTTTGTGATCTTTCTGGGTTTTTCACATCTTGACAAAATTAGAGCTACAGGAACCTTACCTTGTAAGATGTCCGTAATGTGCATCTAGTAATAAGCTTTGAACAACTCCAGCTTTATGGTTGCAATGATTTTATTATTGGCCATTGTTGTTAATAGCTAACTGCATATTTTATAATCTAAGTTTAATATAGGTGTGCATTGATTAAGAAAACAAATGTATAGTTTCCAGCATCTGCTGATTTCAGGGATCCACTAGGGCTCTCAGGTCACTAGAAAACCTACAGGTGAGAGGCAACCACTACATATCCAGATCCCTTTGCTCCCTATCCTGTAGAACACTGGGCATGCCTACCTCTAGTTAACTTGTGTGTATAGACCAACAGGCTTTGATGTCCTTATGTACAGCCTGCCTTATGCCCCTGCCCAGTTATCATTTCCTTATACCCTTCCTAGTTCATATGGACTTGAAGAGGCCAGGTAACATTGTAGTATGATCTACCTAATACTTGCTAGAAATACAGTTCTCTAGTCATGCTGGACAAAGACATCAGGCTAATAGCTAGATGTTGTATGAAGTTTTCTCGGGCCATTTTACCACAGAGGTTTCTGCCCTGGCACGCTCACAGCTGAGGTTTGGAACCTGTTCCACAGCGGAGGTTTGGAACCTGGTCCACGCAGTGGCTTTTGTCCCCCAAAGAAATGAATCAGATGCTTATATTACTTCATACTGTTTGGCCCATATCTTAAGCACATTACTAGCTAGCTCTTTCATCTTAATTCAACCCATTTCCATTAATCTTCCTGCCACGTGTCCCACTGTGGCTTACCTGTATTTCTTTACATATCTGTCTTCTTCAGGGGCCAGATGGAGACTGACTTAACTCCACTCTTCTCCTACCTGCCTGCCCTCTGATTCTCCACCCACTTCTACGGTGCGGTGCATAGGCCAAAACAGTACTTTATTTACAACATACAGAAAACATTCTACCACATCTCCTCTTTTCTAATGTGATGGAAATGTTCCTGGTATGATGTAAATAAAGTAGCTGATTTGGCCTATGTAGAACACCGTAGAAGTGGGTGGAGTATCAGAGGAAGAGACAAGCAGAAGGAGGGTGGAGTCAGTCAGTCTCTATCCTTCCCCCGAAAAAGAAGCATGTAGGAATCCAGGTGAGCCACAGGCTGGGCCACGTGGTAGATAGATTAATGGAAATAGGTTGAATTAAGATGAAAGAGCTAGCTAGTAATGTGCATAAGACATAGGCCAAACAGTATGAAATAATATAAGCATCTGATTCATTTCTTTGGGGGACAAAAGCCGCCATGCAGACCAGGTTCCAAACCTCTGCCACGGACCAAGTTACAAACCTCCGCATGGGCCAGGTCACAAACCCCTGGCCCAAATGGGCCGGGAAAATGCACTACAACAGATGGCACACAACGTGGGGCAAGCACCCGCATAAAACCTGAGAAAGTTTAAAAAGCTTAAAGTGTTCTAGATCACTGAAACAGAGCCAAAAGCGGCTTTCTGAATTGCGTATTTGAATTGATTTATGGTACAGAGACAGCATGGTATTCAGGTAGGAATTTAAAAATGGCATGTCTGCAGCACACAGCTTAAACTCATAAGTTTCACAGAAGGCTTGACATAAGTGTGATTGATTTAAGGTTTCTGCTTATATTGAATAGAAAGGAAACAGAGTTAAAAAAGGTTTTTCTGGTAGCAGCATTTCCTGAGTCCACTCTGGTTGCTGGCAGCAGCAGAGCAGTGCAGGCTCCTCCGCCATATTGAAGCACCGCCAAAAGAGGCAGAGTCAGCAATTAAAGTGATACCAACATTTTAAAAGCTCTTTGGGTTGGAAAATGATTAAGAATTCTCAATAAAACAGATTTAGACTCTCAAAACCTCTAAAAGGAAAACAATGTATGTAAAATATGCATAGGCTTCAGAAAGAGAGAGAGAAAAAAAGCGTAAAGCCCTTTAAGAAAGAGAAATAGGAAATAAAAATAAAGGCCACGTAAAGATGACAGATAAACAGAGAGTCTGGATTAGGGTTATTGCATTTTCTTTTAATTTTTTAACTTTTAATTAGCTAATTTCAGAGAGACAATTGATTGCTAAGGCTGCTAAGTTAAACAAATATATATATTTTAAAGATATCTTGACTTAGAAACCTGTTTATAAGAATATGTTACTTAGGAAAAGAGTTTCTGCTTTAGTCTCCACAGAAGATCAAAACCTGTGGATTGGTTCTAGGTAAATGTGGTTCCATTTGCCAAGGCCACCTAAAATTCTCTGATAGGAAGATCAGCTTCCAAGATGGCCAGTTGAGATGATCCAGCATCAAAACCCCATGAGATCAACGTCCTTTGACAGCAGGAAGCAGTAAAAGAAAGAAAACTCCATCCAATTTCCCCAAAATATTACTTATTAATGTTTGTTTTCATTATAAATGGTTAATGGTCATAGACCATCTTAAAAAAAGGGGGGGAGGGAGGAGGATATGATATAGAAATGATTAGAAAAGATAAGTGGATTTTGATTTATTGATATAAACTTAAGGTTAATTTTGTTATACTGAATGTATTTTTCTACTCTTGATTAATGTATGATGCTGATGTTACTCATTTAAAATTGTAATAAGTAATTGAGAAATGCAGATCAATAGTCATCTATGATAACCAAACTTATAGTCATGTCAGTTAGGTTTTTACAGGTATACAAAGATGCATTTCAGTTAGACAGGTAGTCTTCAAACACTTTAAAGACATGCAGAATATGGCATTTCAATTATTTTAAGAACTTAGACTTTTCTGGACAGTGAGACAGGTCTGCTCCTGGCAGCACCAATGTATCTCAGGAAAATGATGGGCATTGAAGAAACTTCATGTGGAATTTACTTTGTGGCAACAGTTAGCGACTGGACAAGAAACTGCTCTGGTATTGACTGCTTGATAGTATGCTGTATAAACTTGACATGCAGGTTCCATAGGAAAGTGCCCTCTGAACTTTGGCAGAACAAACCAAGAGGTCCTTCAGGTTCCTGCTTTCTAAAAAACATTGACAGGCATCCTTCTGGACACAAGGAGAAGATGGGCTGTGTCAGATTTCCTGCTTCACTGAAAGGTATGCCAAAGACTTGGGCCATATAGGCTGAAGATGGATGCCCCAACATTACAAAGGAACTTTGGGTGACTGTCCAGGCAGATAGATGCCATCTCTGTCATTTTCTAGACTTTGGAAGTTGCTTGCACTTCCTGTTTATTTGGGTAATATTATATCCTTCTGTGGTCTTTGATGTGGTTGAAGGTTTAATAATTGTAGGTATAGTTCTTTTTAGTTTAAAAGGTATATTAGATATGAAACTTTAGACTCACAAGGATAAGGTAGATAATGGAATATTCTGTTTAATTTTGTGAATAAAAATAGACTGGATATTGTGATTGTAATTTTGGCTTGAGAGCTGTTCTGTATGTAATTTGGCTATATGGAAATTGAAACTTTCCTTTTCAATTAGACAGAAAAGAAGAAATGTGGTGGAAATGTTCTTTGTATGATGTAAATAAAGTAACTGATTTGGCCTACGTAGAGCACCATAGAAGTGGGTAGAGTATCAGAGGAAGAGACAAGCAGAAGGAGGGTGGAGTCAGTCAGTCTCCTTCTGTCCCCCAAAGAAGAAGCATGTAGGAATCCAGGTGGACCACGGGCTGGGCCACGTGGTGGATAGATTAATGGAAATAGGTTGAATTAAGATGAAAGAGCTAGCTAGTAATGTGCATAAGACACAGGCCAAACAGCATGAAGTAATATAAGCATCTGATTCATTTCTTTGGGGGACAAAAGCCGCCTTGTGGACCAGGTTTGAAACCTCCGCACGGGCCAGTTCACAAACCCCTGGTCCAAATGGGCCGGGAAACTAGAGTCTTTGGAAGCCTAAGCCTTTGACTGCAACTGCAGAAGAAGCCATTGGTCTAGTTAGAGTTCTAAAGCTTCCCAGGACAAGGCCCCAGCATTCCCTGTGGCCATAACAGATGATGAGGAAAGGTGCTTTGTACTTTTTCCCAATCTGACTTTTTCTTCCTGCTGGATACAAAGTTCCAGATTTACTTAAAGGATTACACATATGTTTGTTTGTTTGTTTGTTTGTTTGTTTGTTCACTTGTGGGAACTCATGCCTAGAGTGTCTCACATGCTGGGCAAATGTTCTACCACTGAGCTACATTCCAAGCCTAACAGTTTCTGGTTGCTCTGCTGTGTAGTTAGTGTCTTTCTTCCCAGACACTGTTTAATTTGTTCCTTAACCTTCTCACATGCATAACCAATTTCATCTGAGCAGTTAGGCCTTTCCCAGGCATACTGGTCCTACAATTCCTCCAGATCCACAACATATGAACCTTCTGCATGTGTGTTTTTGTTATCAGCTCCACCCAGACAGGGCTTCTCCTATGTAACTTTAGATAGAATAGGACAGACACACAAAGATTCTCACTAAGCCTGAAAAATGTATCCTGGGCACATAGCTTGGCTGCATCACATGGGAAGAGTTCCATTGTTACATAGTGGTCTCCTTAATCCACAGCATTCTGATTGAGGTATCTGTTTCCTGTGCTCACCACTGTCTGAAAATAGTAAATGAAAAATTTCAGAAATAAACATTTTATAGTTTTGCAATTGTTCACTATTCAGAGAAAAATGGCAAAATCTCATGTTGCTCCACTATTCATCTTTGTGTAGGACTTGAATCATCACTTTTTCCAATGTATCCATTGATTTTAGATGTTACATGTTTGATGTTAGAGCACAGCAGCCAACTCAGTTATACAACAGCTACCAAAATGTAGATTAGTAATTTCTGTGTTGTTGTGATAAACAACATGACCAACAATAAATTGTGTAGGGAATGTTTCTTTTGGCCTCTCATTTAAGAAGAGCCCATAGTGGCAGTGACTGAACACAAAGAGATCACAAGCATATTGGAAACAGGGAGCGCAATAGAAGTGGAGTGAGTCTACAAACTCTCAAAGCTCACACCCTATGATGGACTTCCTACAGCAAGATTCCACATTCTAAAAGTGCCATGACCTTCACATACAGCACCATCAATGGGAGACCATATATGAATCTACGTGAACATTTTTTATTTCATTTGAGCCATGACAAGGTATTTCTTTTTTTTTCTCGCTTTTTTATTATTAATAAAGTCTCATTTTTTATCCATGTATCCCCTTGTTCAAATGCCCTTCCCCTCCCGCCCCTACAAGTCACTCTTCTCCCTGGCAAGGGCAGGAGGTCCCAAGGTCCCAAGGTGGCTTAGTTCAGCATCCACTCCAGGCAAATCCACTTTCCTCATCCCCACACCAAGACTGGGTCAAGTGTTCCTCTGGAGGGAATGGGCTCCAAAGTGCCAGTTCAAGGTGCTTCAGATCCCAAGCTGTTCAGTGTTTGTGGTTTGAAGTTTGGGCATGCTTTGCTTTTTGCTTTTTTGTTTAGAGTCCACTAATGAGTGAGTACATCCTCTGTTTATCTTTCTGGGTTTGTGATACCTTGCTAGGAGGATATTCTTCATATCCATCCATTTGCCTGCAAATTATAGAATATCATTTTTTTCTTACTGTTGAGTAGTACTTCATTGTATAGATGTGACACAGCTTATTAATCTATTCATCAGTTGAGGAGCAGCTAGGTTGTTTCTAGGTTCTTTTTTTTTTCTCTTTCTTCTTTTTTTATTATGAATAAAGTCACATTTTCTATCCATGTATATCCTTATTCAAGGTCCCTTCCCCCTCCCACTGGAGCCACCACAAGGTTTTTCAAGACTAGTTTTTAAACTGCTTTTGTTGTTGTTTTCTTAATGATAGTTATATAGTATTAAAGTACTGATATTGTCAAAAGGAATACACCAAAGAGAAATTATGAAATGATTTCTTCGACACAGAAAGTGAAAATTCATCATAGCTATATATCTATGGGGGGAAGCATAGTCCACAAACAGGGTTCAATAATGTTCTTGTTTTCAGGCCATCCATTAGGAGGTTTGAAAGTGTTCTTCTCAGAGATGAGTGTATATTGGCAACTATTCCCATCATGATGACCAAACACACAACAAAGTTACATAAAGAGAACTGGTTAATTCATGCTTGTGAGTCAGGGGACACAGTCTACATGATAGGAAAGGCACAGCAACAGAACCAGCTCCTGTTGATGTCAGCAGGTGTGTGAAGCTGCTTGATCACATCTCAGTGGATAAAGAAGCTGAGAAAGCTCAGGTTGGAATAGAGTGGTCTATGACTGTTGCCTCTAGCCCTACATCTGCCATCTTATCTCCATGTCCAGAGGTTTCCACAGCCTGCAACGACAGTGCCAACAGCTTGGGACCAAGTATTCACATATGAATTTATCAGCATTCAAACATTAGCATTCCTTCCCTGCCTCCACAGTCTCATGGCCATCAAATCATGCACAATGCATCTGGTTCACTATCCAAAGTCTTAATAGTTTAAACTCAGTTCCAGAATTCAGAGTCCAATACAATGTCTTTTCTGAGACTATATATATAACTGAGAGCTTCAGTTATAAAGTAAATAAAATAGTACAGAATTCCAGTATACAAAGGCACAAACATTCTCTTTCCAAAAATGAAGAGTAGGGGCATATTCATCCAGTAATGATGTAGCTAATGAAAGACTGATCCTTCAGTTCTGTAGCCAGTATCTAAGGCTCAGAGTGGCATCATTTGATTTCCAATGGCATACAGTAGTCTCACCCCTACAGCACTGCTGCCTGTGGTACATGTGGCCTCTTACCTGGTTTCATTCAGTGCCTGCATTTTTCTTCAGCAGATATTCCTTATGCCCAGCCTCTTAAACCCACTACAATTCATGTTTGACCTTCGGAGCTTCATGCATAGATCACTGAGTAGACCTGTGCTAAGAATCCAACCCTGTTAGTATCTAGCATCAGCTTCTTTCTAGAACCTTTGTGCATACCTCCAAAACTCTGCAGTTTTGCATTTCTTATGCCACAAGAACAGCATTACATGAATGACAGCATCATTCTGCTGCCAACTAAATATATAGCCCTAACCCTCCACTCAAGTATCAAGCACCTGCACAAATTTTCAAAACACTAGTTGCTGTGGACCAAGTGTGGGAAATATTTCTCTTTCAAATAATGTTGAGGAGTAACTAGTACCCCAGAAGGCAGACAAAATACACCAAAATGACAATCCAGGAAGAGCCTACAGTCCAAGTACACGGAATTCCTCAGGAGTTGAGCATTTTAACAATACAAGCTGAATATACATGTCATTCTCCTGCTAGTTGTGTCTCATCTAATAAAATTCCAATATCCATAAACTGTGATTTGGAAGATCTGGAGCAGTAAGACAAAGGAAACAATCATTTCTCAGCAAACACCCAACAGCCTTTTGAGTAAACATGATTGTGTGGAAAGAAATAGCTACAGAGGCCACATTCCTACACAGGCCTATGGGCATGCAGGTGGTAAATGTAGGCAAAGATTTGCCAGCATTTCTTGTCTACAATTTTTGTGGATATTTTACGTGTGTGAAATATTTTTCTTGGCCTTCTCCATGACTTGGTGGCTGATGGCTGTATGACATGGAACGATTACTTAATGAAAGTGTACTTCAGTTTCTTTATCTATAAAATAGTATTAATAACCAAATGCTTTCCTTGAGTGACTTTAATAAACAGCAACTAGTATCACGTACCTATAGTGTATAATCAAAGCTGACAAATGCCTTTAACTAAGCAATTAGAAATTAAACTCAAATTCAAGTTAGCTTCCTAGGGCTCATAATTTTCTATGCTGTTGTCTAGTCAGCAATATCATGAGAACATAGCATCTCTTCACCTCTTAATAGAACCAATTCAAAGCATGTATTTTAAAATACAATAGTATTGATTGATTGGTATTTTAAAATGAGACTACTGTGGGCCATACACAAATATTAAATAATAAAAGAAATCATCAGACAATATAATACATGTAACATGAAGCAAACACACCAGCCAATACAAACAAACAGAAGCCACTTAATACAATGGCCTTTCAACAACTTTTCAAAAACTTCCTTCCACTATCCAGACAACTATTTTCCTTTATATTCATTAATGCTGGAATGGTATCCATGTCATAGTCTTAAATCAATTAAGACTCTTCTGCAACCTTACTGCCACCTTTTCTTCACTTTAGAGTTTACACAGAGAGTCTGGTCCTCACTAGAAATGTACCAGGAAGCCAGTGGATACAAACACACAAGTACAATTCAAGGCTGAATGCCAGGCCTTCCTTTGTATCCTCTATGAAACTCACCAAAACCAGGAAAACAGACTAAAGACAGCAGGCTTTTCCCTTTATGTTTCCATTTTAAAATCTGCATTTTTATTTCTGTACTTAACATCTTATATCTTGATACTACCTGCAAGGATTTCATTCAGAACTCAGCATAGGCAGAAGAGAGCCTCAAAAGGATTCTAGACAGGAAGAGTTGACAATGCTTACTATTTACTCTTGTTTTAGATTTACTTCCTCAGTAAAAATGGATAAAGTGCGGAATTTGTGATACTCCTGTGATGATTATGCTGATTTCCTGGTGAAAATGTCAGCATGAAATTTTAATAGATCATCAAATTAGTCTAAGTTCTATGAGTTCCAAAGGTAGAATGTCATGGGGAGAGTGTCAGGAAACACCTTGGTCCCTAACCCATTGCTCATTTCCACAAACATTAAGTTCCTATCTTCCTTCATCAGCAGCATTTAAAATGTGCCTGTCCAGACTCTTAGTTCTTTTATTTGATTGTTTTCTTGTTCTGGGGATGGAACTTGGTCCTTGTGCACTAAAGACAACACTCTGGCACTGAACTTCATGCCTAGCCTCAACTTATTTGCACTGAAATATGAAAACCTGCTTGATGCAGGTTTTACCACAATACCTTCAGAAATAAACTAGCTGCTGTTCTATGTCTTACATATGGGGAAAAGGAACTAATTTAATGTGTAAAATGCAGATTCGATTTATTTTTAAAAATATTCTCCTCTTAAGTGGTAAAAACTCATGGAACTCCATGCCATCCTAGCTAGCAACTTAATAAAAGAGAATTCTCTTTTCTCTCATAAAACCTAAATCTTGGACAATCCACAGCGGCCACTGAGCAGATCCGACTCTCCTTGTTCGCGCACCTCGCTTGGTTTTTCCCAGCAACCATGTCTGACAAACCCGATATGGCTGAGATCGAGAAATTCGATAAGTCGAAATTGAAGAAAAGAGAAACACAAGAGAAAAATCCTCTGCCTTCAAAAGAAACGATTTAACAGGAGAAGCAAGCTGGCGAATCGTAAAGAGGCGAGCGCCGCCAATATGCACTGTACATTCCACAAGCATTGCCTTCTTATTTTACTTCTTTTAGCTGTTTAACTTTGTAAGATGCAAAGAGGTTGGATCAAGTTTAAATGACTGTGCTGCCCTTTTCACATCAAAGAATCAGAACTACTGACCAGGAAGGCCTCCCCTGCCTCTCCCACCCATCTGTCGGTCTGTCTGGCAGGGAGGGAAAAGAACATGCATGTTGGTGAAGGAAAAAGCTGGGTGGGAGGTGGTGAAATATGGTCCAAGGTGTCCTGCAGGAAGTAAAATGCAGTTTAATCAGAGTGCCTTTTTTTGTTCAAATGATTTTAATTATTGGAATGCACAATTTTTTTAATATGCAAATAAAGTTTTAAAACCTGGAAAAAAAAGAAAAAAGAAAAAAACCTAAATCTCTCTTAAGCAGAGATATCCCATTTACTCTAAGCTATTCATTATTATTTCAGTCACATATTCAATCTATAAAGATTATTTTTTCTGCCCACTATGTCCAGAAAGGCAGAGCAATGACTGGATGAGTGGGCAAACAGCCGTTCACCTACACACATCACGTCTATGCATGCTTCCCTTTGCAATCCAGCTTCCAAAGCAATTATTCATTAACCTATACTTCTGTTACCTCTGAGGAGTCATACAAAATAAAAGGTGTGTAATCAAAGTACACATAAAAAAAACCAACATTAAACACTATACTGTGTTGAAGGTTGAGAACTTCCCATCTAAAGTCAGGAACAAAGCCAGGATTTAGAGTCCTAGGACATGGAGAGGAGATGAAAGGCTGTAATAGCTGATTGAAAGATGTGTTGCTGCATGAAAATGACATTATCTTGTCTATGAAAACCCCTGAAGGTCATACAGGGTACAGAGTGTGAGACAAATAAATAAACTCAGCAAAGAGGCAGGATACAGTCAATAATAATCTAAATGTAAAATTTTTAAAAATGATGCTATTTACAAAAGCTTCAAAGAAACAAATACTTCAGAATTAGCCAAGGGAAAAATACCCATAGAATATAAACTAATAAATAAACAACATAGGACATCTTAGCTTCTTTACCTGATATTGTGACAGAACACCTTGCCCAAAACAACTTTAGTGAGTTAAATTTTCCTTTAATTCACTTTCCAGAATACAGTACATCATTGATAGGAAGTCAGGAACCTGAAGCATCTGGTTACATTACAGAAAAGAAATTAAAAGAGAGAAAAGAATACTTGCACATGGGAATTCAGCTCACTTTCCTCACCCTTCCATAGTCCAGATGCACTGCCTAAGAAATATTATCACCAAGATGGATGGAGTTTCTACCTCAATTAATGTAATCAAAGTAATTTCCTAAAGCCATATCCAGAGGTCCAGCTCCTGGTTGAATAACACTAATTCTTACAGTGGGCATTTTCCAGAAGATTGTGAAGACTACTGAATGGAGAAAGGGGCAGTGCTGGCAATAAATGCTGCTGGGGAAAGTGACTATCATCCTGTAGTAGAATAAAGTTCTGCCATTACCAAAACAATATACAAAAATTGATACGAAATGGTATGACAACTGAAATGTTTAAGATATTAGAAAAAGAAAAAAGAAAATTAAGCTGAGAGCTATTTGTGTCTTCAAATCCACATACCACTATTGTTTTTGACAGCTAAAATGTAGAAGCAATCCAGGTAGATGGATTAGGAAAAACAAAAAAAAGGTTAAAACACACAAAATAATATTTAACCAGCATTAATTAAAGCAGAAGAAAACTCTGAGACACTCTATAATATACAAGGAAAGTTGAAGGCCTTTTGCTGATAAAATAAACTAGTCACAGAGACAAACGTTGTGTTATTCCATCTGTCTAAAGTACTCAGAGCAGCCAAAATCACAGAAATATAAACAGAACAGTAATCACTGCAAGTTCAGAGAGAAGAGTGGGCAGAGCTGCTTGGCTGGTCACATTTTGTTTCATACTGTGGAAAAAAGTATAGAGAACAGCACTCATAACAGTGCATTCCATACTGAAAAGTGGTTAAGATAACTCATTTTTACACATTTAACAAGATAACATAATGAATTATGTTTTTTAATAAGCTACTTACATGAGGAAGAATTACATCATGTAATTTCTCCATTAAATACAAAAATTAACCATAAATTATAAAATTGTAAGCCACCACTTATTTTTGTTTTAACCTCTATTAAAGAGAATTTCCTCTACCCAACCATTTGGAGGGAGGGAAATAATAAAACATGACAGAAATGGCTGTCTTGAGAACTACTCTTTCAGAAATTATTAGCAACACAGTTGTATCAGGTGCTTTTTTCAGGAGTTCAGTTGAAACATTTTGCAAGGTCACTTTCATGGGTAATCCTGTGCACAGACCATACAGGACATGAAAAGCAGAACAATCCAGAGTTGGGAATTATAGGTCTGTAGGTCAGCCTCAAAGAATAGTCAGTGACCTAAAGCAAAACATCTGTCATGAATCCCTAGCCATTTTAGAAAATGAGGCAGGTGTGTGTCACTTAGGGACAGGACTTCATGTGACCACCATCTTTGGTCTCAGGCAGTCTACATGCCCTCAGTTGCCGGTGATTAGAATAGGATTCCATATCCTCATCACCACTGTAGTCCACATGGAAATGGGCAGACAGAAAGTTCTCAATGAATGCTGATTGAAGAAATGGGTGAAAAAATGACAACTGTTTTCACTAGAGTGGGAAATGGAGCTGAAGAACTTGATCAACTAAGCAATTTAGACAGTGACCACACAGACAGTGACCACTTCTGTTGGTAAAAAGCAGATTTCCCTATGAGGATGGATGGAGAAGTATGACTTTTCCCTGTGGATTACTACTGGTGATTTTCCCTGTGATTCTTGTGTCAGCCCTGGGCCTCAAAGGAGAATATGCATCTGTAAAGGGCTGCCCCTCACCCCGGCACCACAAGGCAGCTGAAGCCATAGCATCCTGCATCTTTTAGATCTATAATTAGGACATTTGGTTGCAAAAGCTCTCTCTCTCTCTCCTTCTCTCTTTTTCTTTCTATCTCTCCTTCTCTCTCTCCTTCCCATCCTCCCTCTCTTTCCCCCCCCACACACACAACTTAACAATATTTGGTGTGGCTGCTTCATGTGAAACAGCTCTCCAAGATCCAGGAAGAAGGCAGACCTCACCTGGACCATGTTCTGTTTCACAGGCAACTTCCTGAGTTACACTAGGTCAGGAGGCAGCTACAGGAACCAAGCAGGTTTTTATCAAGCAGAAGCAACTCCTGGAATACAAGTATGACTCTACTCATCATTCCTGTGTCCAGTTGTGATGGAAGTGACAGATACAAGGACTTTTTCCAAGGCCAGGACAACTTCACATTTGTTGACCAAAATCACTGACTTGCTGTTAGTTTTCAGTTGCCCCAGTATTGATACCTGGAAATGGAGATGTGGTTATGGTTGGAGTTAGTATGCTTTCAGTAATATTTGTTGTGTGGATTTAATTCACCAACCCATTTTATACCCCAGAAAATGGCCAGGTTGCAAAGAGCTGGAGCTAGCTGGCAGCAAAGGTATGGATTCTCACACTGACCAAGTACTTCTAAAGACTAAATACTTAGTATACTCAGATTATAACTGCAAAATAGAAAATAGAAAGAGTATTAAGAAAAAATAAAAGACTTTATAAATAGAAAGACGAAAATGGTTTAAAGTCTGTTTGTATCTTTGAAAAATACAAAAAAAAAATGTCCTCCAGAAAAATCTCTTAATGGAGTCTTAGCAGTCTACCGCCTCTGTATCTACACAGGAAACTTATTTGTCTCTCTGAGGTCTGGCTCCTCTGTTTCTCATCTTCTCACCAACAAAGCCATCCTCCTGCAAATCAATCTAAATTTTTACACACAACACTCAGGTCCCATCAAATGACTCATGCCTTCCCCTTGTCCATCAAAGTCCCAAACCAAGATGCTATCACCAAGCTTGACATGAAGTAAATGTGGACATGAGGTTAAATTTATGCTGGCTGAAACAGTGAGAGTGAGATGCTTAAAATAAAGGCAAGAAGAAAGGGCTTCTCCAGGCAAACAGTGGATTATGCAGTGGAGATCTATGTCTCTGGCACAGCAACAGCCTGAAAGAAGGCTTTCCAAGTGCCCTTGCATCTAATACACACAACAGCTACAGAGTATGGAGTCCCTTTGTAAGTTCATCTCCTGCTACTCCCCTGCCACATCAATGTTTCAGGAAGACCCCAGTGCTGCCCTGTGACTATCAATAGTCTTCTCTTGCCCATGTAGTTCCTGCTTTTCACTCCTCCCAGGATGACTCTTAATGTGTTAGTTTAACTTAACAATGACGTCAGACAGCCTGAGCTCATGCCCGCTTGCCTCAGCCCAGCACTAGCAGCTGTCTGTCATTCCCAAGTCCCACAGTACTTGGAATAAGCTATAAGGAATCCTTTTAAGTTCCCCAACCCACACTGATGCATGCTTGGAACTGGGAGGTCAAATAGCCCACAACAAAGGCAAAGTACAGACTACAGATATGATTCCAGGTGTAAAAACAAATGCTTCAGTTTCTTCACCCATGAAATGAGATGACAACAAAAATGATTAACCCATAGAGCTCAGGAAACAGTGTGTCCCTGATGTGTACAGGTCCATAGACGTCATAAATGAGTAGTCAATAGCCTCAGAGCAAGCAGCATTTAGACTTTCTTTTATTACTTGATGTTTATAGCATTTATTTGAGGTAGTACAAAGACCAGAGCAAGAATGGAACACCTGAGTTTTCTTGTATCAAATAAAGAAAAAGTGACATAAATGTATCAACATTCCATCTGGCCCAAGTGATTGTACCAAAGACCAAGAAGCACAAGATGTACAGTGGTTGCTATACTATATTTTTGTCCTCATGAGAGAAAGTAATTCATGTGAATGGTAGAACTAATATGCATGTTAAGACTCCCTGCCACCCTCCAAAAGAATCAAATGTGTAATGCAATTTTTTGGTGAACATCCTACCTGGCCATGTCCAATTCCATATGCACTCTTACCAAACTTACATTCCCTCTGCAATATTTGTAGACTGTATCAAGTGGATGTAGACACCTCGTCCTTTGAATGGCTGCACAATACCCATTTTTATAAAAAATGCCCATAAGCATTTAAGCTGCTTTTTCACTGTGGGGCTTCTGGGTACTTAGCAGTTTCTCACTGTTCTAAACAATGACACAGTTACCATCTGGGCAACAATTGCACAAAGGTTTATAGAGTAAAATACACTAAAAACAATTTCTGGTCTAAAAAGATATAACTTTTAAATATTCTATATATTGGGCAAAATCTGCCCCTTAAAGATGCCCACCTGCAGATGGCTTTCAAAAGCATATTTTTCTACACAGTCTTAGCAATGCTGGATCCAAAGTGCATGCCCTTCTGGTTTTTCTTGTGCCTCTCTAAGCAGTCTGAAGCTACAAACTGCCATTTCAGCATCACCATCCTTCATGATTCTATAGTTTGTCTCTTAGCCCAGGACTCCAGGATTCTTTTTTCCACAACTTATGTCCTGATAATGTCAATACTTTACTTGTTTTTAATATAGCTCTTTTCTTTATGTTAGTGTTCTATTAAAATAAGAAGAGGAAGGAGTGGTGAAAAAAGATGAGACTCAACCCCAGCACTTGAGAGGTTGAGGCCATCATTTCACAATGAGCTCCAACACAGCCTGCAAGAGAAGGACAGAATCAGTCTTTCTATTCCAGAAATAACACACACTCAAGCTGCACTGAATTCTCCTGAATTTCCTTCAATTCTTTTAAAAGTGCTTAAGCTTTCGTTTCATTTGATACTTTGTACAATAAATAGAATATGAAAACCTTAATGCTTTCAGGGAAAACCTAGATTATTCTTTGCCTCAGACCTTCTAGCATCATCTCTGCTGATTGCCAGATCCCCATGGTAACTGTGGCTGCTGCTGAACTCCCCTGTCTCACACTGAGACATTGTCTTTGCTGTGGTTTCTCTGCTAGCATTTCACACTATTTTTTTTCAGGTACCTCATAGGGAGGTATTTATTTAAAAGTGTTTTTTCTCCCCTCACCCCCTTTCATTTTATTCTTATCCACTGATTGTCCATGTGAACTTTATTAATTTATTTAATTCCTATCAAAATGTAGGCCTCCATGAGTAGACAATGCTACTTTTGAAACATTAAACAAAAAGTCCTGTGTCTGGTTTGTAAGTTCCCTCAGAATTCCAGGTCTGGGGCATGGGACTAGCAGAGACTTCAGAACAACACAAGTTGTTGTCACTGGTCTTGTTTCCCACTAGAAGCTGCATGCTGAAGACATTATACATTGTGGTTATGGGATGCAGAAAAATCAAGCCAGAAGTGACCTCTAAACTTATTTCTTCCTGGATAACATACAAGTACCTGAAGGCACTTTCTATGCAGGCTGCAGGGTAAATGCATCAATGTGTTTCAACAAGCCAGTGTTGAACCCTGTAGGCTAGAATACTGACCTGGACCACAAGATATTCCCATTCACACAATGGTACCATGAATGTTATGTGGATAGCCAACAACTTAAAAAAAAAGGAAGAAAGAAAGAAAAAACTGGATTTGAAGCACACTACAAAGGAGAAAGTTCATGCCTAGTACTATAAACCTTCTCAAAACCTCATGGCTAGGAAAGTTGTAGGCCCTAGAAGGGGGCCTGCTAATCTTTTTTTTTTCTTTTTCTTTTGCTAAACCGACATGCTGTCAAGCTATTTTCTACATCTGTGAGTTCATATTTATAAATCAGTGTGCTTTCTCAACTAGTTTGATAAATATTTTGCATCAAGAAGTTAATACAGATTTATAACTGGTCAGACTGCTGAGAGTAAGCAGCTGTTGTGTGTTCAGTCCTAAACAGGACACCTATATTACCCCCTTGACCATTAAATATGTGTGTATGTATGTATATATACATATATATATATACATATATATATATATATATATAAAAGGAGGTGGGCAAAAAGAACATATGAGCAAGAGAATGAGCAGATGCTAGGAAATGTGGTCTTCTGGATGTAACAGGGGCACCAGACTCATTAACTCAGCAGTTATGGTTGTGCACAAGATCTGAATCCCAGGCCAATCAATCATTCTAGCAGGAGGGACTCATGAGGACCCACATCTAACTGAGGCCCTATGTGCAATTAATAGCTGCTGCAGGGAGGGATGTCATTTTTCTTCACATATGTAGCCACGGATAAGTTGCCTATAATGCAGCAAATATGCACACACACACACACACACACACAAATGCACAATAGTAGAAAGGGGATATAGTGGAAAGGAAGGCTCTAGAGCGAGAGAGGCGGTAAGAAGAGAGAGTGAGGAATGAACATGATCAAAATGCATGTATAAGATTGTCAAAGAATAAATAACAAAATTATTTTTAAATGAAGTTAAGCCTCCAGTTAGGACTACATATGTTAGCTGGGGGTGGTGTTCATCAAGCAACGATAAGCCTTCCCACCCCATCAGCACACTGTCATAAGTGTTCTTCTCAAAAGCCTCTAGATTCTAGAATGAAAAGATCTCAGGTCTGGATTAAAAGTGGTTCCAGAAAATGCATGTGGCTTGCAGCACTGAACCCCAAGTATTTGAGCTTCACACTGAGAAAGAATCCTTTGCCTGTTTCTGATGTGTACACACAATTAATGATGTCCCATTCTGAATGATTCAGAATACAACTAGCTGTTCCCTTACAGAGTTAATACATCGATGACCATCCATGCCAGAGAAACAAAGACCTGAAATCTGGAGGAAAATGAATATCACATTAGTTTCTCTATTTTGCAGCTGAGCAAAATTAAGGACGGTAGCATCACTGGAGGAAAAAAAAAGTAAATTCCTGGCACTGAAAGGATTTTACTCCTCATCTGGTAGTTCAGATCTGAAGATGGATATTTATCACTTACTATTTTGATTTCTATCTAACAAGAAACTGAGTCAAAGTTATGATGAGGTTGTTCCCCAAAGATAAACATACGCATGCAAATGTTAACAGCAATCCATATGCTTGAGGCAGTCACCATCATAGTTCAGGAATCCAGGAAATAGTCCTCCTTTGCAGTCTTCCTAATTAGTAAAACACGAGTGAATTCAGGAAAACTAAGTGGGGGGAAATGGGGCAAACCACCCACTGAAACACAAAATTCGAGGTCCTGAATTTCCCAACCAGTATATTCAAAATTGTCTCTCACCAAAATATCAGTCAAGTTTAACCCAACCTAAAAAGAAAAGATTTTACACAGGCCTGGGGCCCTAAATGAGGCAGGTTAAAAACAAAACAAAACAAAACAAAAAACATAGTCTGCCTGAGGCTATCCATCAGCCTGCTCATGAAATAAATCCAGCCTAGAAGGTGACTAGTTATAGTCAATACTAAACTAGAGCTCAGAAATTCTCAAATATTTTGCTTAGATGACTGGAAACAGACTTCTTGGTGACAGCTGAATGTTAAGATCATTCATGTGTTCCAGAATCAAATCCTTCCTGAAGAACAGGATCACAGTTATTTCTCTGAATAGAGAGCTCGTCCCTTCCCTTTCTTCAGGAAATTTTGTAAGTCTCAGTCTTATCTCCTAACTGTGGTTTTATGAGTAAGTCTTTAGGTGGTAGTGCTGGGAGCTTGTCAAGTTCCGGCTCAATTCCCATGCTGTGTGAGGTTGTGTGTGCAAGTCAGAGACTTGACTGACAACCCTTTACTTCACTACAGAATTGCTTTCAAACTAGTCAAAGTCTGCTGCAGCCCTGCTGGGAAGCTGTTTCCAGACTGACAGTGTTGAGCCTGCCACCCTGTTTTTTCTCTCTCCTCCCTTTATCTCCCTCCTCTCAGGTGCATCAGAGATATCAAGATTGCCTGTCCTATTGTTTTTCCTCCCAAATGCCAACAAAATCTTCCTCAACTTTCTAAATTATTATTAATTATAAAGGGAGGAAATATATTGGGAGAGAAATCTGATTGGGGAGCAGTCTCAGCAAGGAGTTGAGGTTGGGAGTGAGGAGTGTATTTAATTGGCACACACTGCATATATGTATGCAATTTTCAAATAGATAAAAATAATGTTGTAATTAAAAAGTCAAACAAAAAATTAAAAGAAAACATGGTTGAGTTCTTGTAAACTCTCTATTCTATTCCACAGGGCTGCATACCTGTCTCTCCATTAGTGCCCTGCCATGGATCCTCAGGCTCTATAGCACTCAGAGAGTTGCATGGATGGCTAGCTACATTTCCCTCTTTGGGGCTATTACTGTAGCTGTATTTTCACTTGTTCTATTACAAATCAAAATAAGACCATGCCTACAATAAACAAACATGCAAGCAAGCAAAAGCCTTTGCTGGGAATTTACTGCGATTTCATTAAACTGCTAACCCACTTGGAAGAGAATTGATGTTTACTATAGTGGGTTTCCAACTTAGGAAAATAGAAGTTTTCCCACTTACCTAGTTCAGTTCATACATTCAGTACTATTTTACTAAACATATATTTAAATATCTCGTTTTCTTGAAGTGGTCAAATGCTGTATATTTTTACTTTTATTGCCACAGATTCCTTATTAGTATATGGACATGATTTATATGTGCAGTTGGATATTGTAATGCTGCTGAATTCACTTAATGGCTCCAGAAGGTTTTATGTAAAGTCCTTGGGATTTTTTTGTAGAGAGCAAAACAGGCAGAGAGGGGTTATTTTCTTTCTTTCTCCTCTCTGCATGCCTTCTGCTCACTGTACTTACTGCCTAGGCTGGAAGAGAGAAGGTGTGATGATAACTCTTATGTTTTCACACTTGGAGAAAAGAATCCCCGGAAGCAGATTCATGTGAAATGCAAACAGCTGACTGAGAGTTTTTTCACAAATGGCTATTCTACTTTTCGAATGTATTTTTCTGTCCATTGCTTCTCTTTCCTCTTAAGCCTATTGACACGTGGATATAGATTGTTATCCATCTTGTATCTATAAAAGATCATACTGAATCAGAGTACATAATTCATCAATATCTTGATGGACATGACTTGTAAATATTTTATTCAGGACTTTCATGTTAACCTTGAGAGATCTGGTTCTTGGTTTCCCTGTGTGTACTTTTCATTGTCTGAACACTAGCTTCATAAAACAACTTGGGAATGGTTCTTTCCTATTTTCTAAAGGAGATTGCTTGAAATCAGTGTTAATTCTTTAAATGAACTTTAGAAGTAATAATAAAATTATCTGGGCCCAGAAATTTCTTTTGGGGGTACTTTAATTACAAATTCACTTTCTTTAGTCATTATTGGACCACTGAGATGATCAATTTCATCTTTGGATTTTAGATTTTAGTCATTTATAGTCATCATCCCCTCCCTGTGTGTGTGTGTGTGTGTGTGTGTGTGTGTGTGTGTGTGTGTGTGTGTGTGTTTGAAGTTGGAATTCATTTCATATATGTCACCTTCTGTTTTGAGACAGGGTTTCCCACTGGTTTGAATCTTACCAGGAGGTGTGGCCTAGCTGGCCCATGAGCCTCAAGGATCCGAGATTTAACTATATTCTCCTTGCTGTCATCTTTAAAAAAGAAAAAATATTACCATACTGGGCATAGAGGCCAGGGTCTCATATCTCCAACATTAAGTATTATTCTCAGAGATCTCCTATTTCTCTGTTTGAAATGGTATCTCATATGGCCCAGCATGGCCTATGACTACATTTATATCCAATAATGACCTCAAATCTTTGATTCTCCTGCCTTTGCTTCCTGAGCTGCCATAGTCTCTTGCATGTGAGGATTTGAGGCACGAGTGCCCTAGGCACTATACCTGTGTGCTGTTGGAATGGAAGCCCAGGGATCCATGCATGCCCAACAAACATTCCACCAACCAAACTGCTAACTGGCAATTGTTAAATGCTTGAATCTATTATTTCTTAAGGAACTGAGCATGGATTTATGTAAAACTGGTCACAGCATTCTAAGTCCCTCCAAGCTTCTGGCCATCAGTGCCTGTGTCGCCACCTCTGTCTTCCCTTTTACTCCTGCCTCAAGTCCATAAACTATTTTTTAAACCAAAGTTTTGTATGGTCAATGTTCCATGCTTTAGTCTTTGCTTTCGGTGTCTTTCAGTCATTCTTTGCATTGGTTGTGTGGTTGGTTTGGGTACCTGGGTTGGAACTCAAAGCCTCAGACATCAACTAATGGAGCACTCTGCCACTGAGCTGCATGCCCTGCCCTTCAGTTCCACTTACTCCTTCTTGTACCTTTACTTGCCTCTGCTTTGTTTGCCTTGACTTTGTTCCTCCTTTTCCAAAGAGAAAGACTTGAAAGCTTTCTTTTTTACAGACCAAACACATAGTGCTGTAACTCTCTTATTCACTGTTCCCCAGCTGTGGTGTACTTATTTCTACGCAATGCTCCAAATCCATCTTTCCCCTTGAAATTCCTCCTATACACCTTAGGATTATTGTGAATTTATTTTCTTTATATACATATATTATGTATATAATAACTCTTTATTTAAATTTTTTTAACATACCAACTTCTATTTCCTCTCCCTCCCCTCTTCCCAGTAACCCCTGAGGTTTCCCTCACCCCACTCTTTTAATCACTTCTCAGAGAGGATAAGGACTTCCAAGGGGAGTCAATACAATCTGGTATATCAAGTTGAGGCAATACCAAGCCGTGCTCCTTCCCCCAACACACACCACCACCAGTATCAAGGCTGAGCAAGACATCCCTCTACAGGGAATGGGCTCCAAAAACTCAGTTTACACACAAGGGCACAAGGGATCCCACTGACAGAGGCCCACAAACTACCCATGCCATACAACTGTCATTCACATTCAGAGGGGCTATTTCAGTCTCATGCAGATTTCCCAGCTGTCAGTTCAGGGTCAGGGAGTTCCCAATAGCTCGGGTCAGATGTCTCTGTGGGTTTCCTCATCGTGATCTTGACCCCTTTGCTCATATAAGCTCTTCTCCATCTCTTCAGCTGTAATCAAATTGATGACCTCCCTAACTGTCATCATAGAACCTTCATCCAGCAACTGATGGAAGCAGATGCAGAGATCCACAGATAAGCACTGGGCCAAGCTCCCAGTCCAGCAAAATGTATTTTTATTGTTTGGAGATTTCCTACTATCTTTTTGTCATTGGTTTGTAGTTTTATTCCATGATGATTGAAAAACAGGAACTGTTTGATATGAATCTTTGAAATATATTGAGATTCTGTTTTACAACACAAAACATGTCTTCTCTTGAAAAATCATCCATTCACAGGAGTGCGAATTCTGTAGCTAGTGACTAACTACTCCAGAATGTCCATCAGTTTCCACGATAGATTCATTTCATTAGAGAGCTGCTTCTGACTTGCTTTCCTCTATCAGCATACATGCCAGCATGCTGTCTGGAACACAGGGAAAGCAGTAGAGAGGCTGCCTTCTTTCACGTTCTAGTTCTGATGTCCATTCACCATGCTACGTCTGGATATTTTAACCAATGTAATAAAGACCAGTGAGAAATGGCATTCTTCCATCTCAGCCCAAACTGAAAGTCTGTTTAGAAACATTTTCTTAAATATTTTATTTATATTTTATGTGTATGAGTACATACTTGATGCCTTAAGGAGCCAGAAAAGGAAGTCAGATCTCTTGGAAATGTACCTCCATATGGGTGGTGAGAACCAAGCTCAGAACAGCAAAAAGAGTTAGCTCAGAGAGGAAAGGGTTTAGGAAAGGCAAGGGGTTTCAGTGTAGGGACTCAGAGGGCAACTGATAAAGAGGTCATGGAGGAGTGCTGTTCTCTCTCTCTCTCTCTCTCTCTCTCTCTCTCTCTCTCCACTTAGGACCACAGCTCAGGGGTGGCAACACCCACAATGAGGTGGGTGGTCCTTGCAAATCAAACATCACTCAAGAAAATGCCCTACAAACTCGTATACTGGACCATCTTATGCAAATATTTTTTCAATTAAAACTCCTTCTTTCCAGGTGACCATAGCAGTGTCAAGCTGATATAAAAACTACACAGTTCACCAGTGAAACCCCTAACTGCATTCTAAGTATTTATTCTTATACCCACACATAACTGTAGCTTCCACTTCTCATCAAAGAAACTTACTTTTGCCCTATATGGACACCATTGCTAAAAATTACAACCGGTGATAGCACAGACAAGTGAGCATGTGGTAGCCAGTCTAAATTGATTATATCTGTATCTATGGCTGCAATGTAACTCTCACAGCTAAGGCTCAGGAAGCATCGTGTAAGAGGTGTGGAAGGACTGTAAGAGCCAAAGAAAGCATGATAAGAGATCATGTCTCGTAGAAATGTTGGAAAAGCTACACTCATGAAGTTTTAACATCATGACAACCTAAACAAGACCTGAACAAGGATGACATCAACAGACAAACGGACATGGGAAGGAGAGAGTTCATGAGGCCTCAGTACTGAATAAAGAACTACAGGCAACTAAGGAATGCTGAGAGTGGGAGAAATGATGCTACCAAAGAAAGATCCTAGTCCTGGTTGGTGATTCAACACCACATTGTCAGCCCTGAAAGCATATAAATACAAATAACACTATAATGGACTGTATCTGCATATATATATATACATATATGTATTGTGTTTATATATCTCTGTGTATATATGTATATATTTGTGCATATATATGTATATACATATATAACTTAACATCAGCAACTAAATAAATAGAATCCATGAATTTCAGAAAGAGCATATGAAGGTACACAGGAGGGGCTATATGGAGAAAATGAAATTGGGGAAATGACCTGTAATTACATTTTCAGTTCCAAGGGGTATTTTCCAAATTTTTTAAAGAAAATGTGTTTAAATTAAATATAAATAAGCTTCTTTTACGATGAGAACAAGCTCATTTATGGTCTAATGTTTCTATTAAATAGCAGAAACTATTTTAAAGTATGCTTTAACAAAGAATTTTTTTAAGAAAGTAGCTTCATGAACTGTTGAGCTTATAAACTTCATAGAACTGTCAGAAGTGTGAATGAAACACTTGGGACTACATGCAACACAGGGCCCTGAAAGGGAGCTAGCTCCCTAGAACTCTGACCCAAGGGAATCAACTAGAATAATATGCTATACTTTTGTTAAGAGAGCTCATTAGATTTCAGAAAGTTCAGCACCAGTTACCTTTTCCAAAGTACCATTTATCTCCAAATATCATTAGGGTATAATCATATTTTTCTTTATGATGATTTTTAAAGTGCCACATTTAGCACATTTTCATCCTAACTCTCTACCACATTTTCATTCTCTGCCACCACCACCAAAACCAAACAAACAAACAGCAAACAAAAACCGTTGAACTAGAATTAGTAAATAATTAGCTCTCTAGATCTTCAGGCTCTTTGTCTTGTTTTGTTTTATTTGAGACAGTGTCCTGCTATGTAGCCCAGGTTGGCCTTGTACTCTTGATCCTCTTGCAGATGTGGGCTACACACCCAGCATTAGGTTCTATAATCATCCTAGATTATGAATCATTCAAGAACTGCATTCAAGCATGGCAGTTGAAACTCACAGACTCTATGCTGTCAAGCATGAGCCAAAGTCTATATCTCTGTAGACTTCACCTAAAGAAACTGGGGAAAAAATATCTTTTATGGTAGAGCTCTCAAGACTTCATAGGAACCTTCTTTTTAACAAAACATATTTTGCAATTCACTTTAACCAAATATTAAAAATAAAATAACCATTTTCAAATGATATCCACACCAATTGGAAAAACATTCAGTGGAAAAATTAAAGCAGAGATAATCAGGAATCTGTGATACCAACTGCTGGGAAGATGCTCAGATGTCCCAAAACTCTGGACTCAGAATCTTGGAAAGGAGACCAGAGTGGAGTGACAGTGGCCACACTCTCTCCTGCTGAAGCTGCACTCTCTAGACAGGGTATTTGAGACCTAGATTCTTACCAACCAGTTTGTCCTCCTCAAGTGTAGGTAGATGTGTGGCTCCTAATTTTACTCACACCCCAATATTTTCAAAGCACCTTGAGGAAAAGCTGGTGATAAACCTATGGCTTTTATGTTGTATGGTCCTCCCACTTGAACTTGGGTAAGTCCTGAGCACAGGCCTGCTTTCTCTTCTCTAGGTCTCCTATAGTCAAGTTCTTTTCCTGCTGATTTTGGGTTGGTTGGTTTGATAATTTGAATGAGAATGACCCCACTGGCTCATAGATTTGAATATTTAGTCCCTAGCTGGGAGAATTGCTTCTGGGAAGGATTAGGAGGCTTGGCATTGTTGAAGAGGTATGTCACTAGTGGTGGGCCTTGAGGTTTCCAGGCCCAGGCTCTTTCTCTCTACCTGCTATTTGTGGATCAGATGTGAAGTCTCAGCTTCTGCTCCAGCCTGTCTATCTGCTGCCATACTCCCTATCATGATGGTCATGGGCTCACCCAAGTAAATGCTTTCTTTTATAAGTTGCCTTGGTCATGGGTGTCTCTTTACAGCAATATAAGAATAATTAAAATGGTTTGGTTTTAGGAATAAAAGTTAGGCACTTGGATGCTGTAAGCTTAGAAGGCCAAGTTGCATCCCTAATTTCCAGGTACTCTATACAATTGTTAATAAGTCTCTGGCAAAAGGTGAAGGATAAATATTATAAATACAGGCATTTAGGTGAAGTTGATACCCTGGTCCCTCTGCCAAAGTAAACTATTATATATTTTTGTTTTGTTGTTTTGTTTTAATTTCTGTTTTTTAAAGGTCTTCCTGTATAGCCTTGGCTATCCTGGAACTTGCCATGTAGACTACACTGGCCATGAACTCACAGAGATTTGCCTGTCTCTGTCTCCCTAATACTGGAATTGAAACCACCATGACCACTTTTTAAAAGTACAACTTGAAAAACATATTATTAGTTCACCAAATCAATATTGCCTACCAGGAAGACCAGCAACACTTTTTCCTGAGTGCATTCAAACCCTGTCTTTACCTGGGTGATAGTGCTAGAAAGAGGAAGGGCAGACCACAGCCACCTTCTCACCAGGTCTTACTTCAGTCTCTCCACCTGTCACCTTCTGCTCTCATCTGTGAGCCTTTTTAGCATGTACAACTTTAACTGGCAAATAAAAACTGCATATAAAATAATTTCCTGGCATCTATTGGTTCTAGAATGTTCCTCAAAAAGATCTGCATATGCTCAGTTTCCTTATTTAAAATATTATAATACACACAACCTATTTACGCCCTCCCGAGTACTTTATGTCACTTCTGGATAACTTACTTAATTGGATAATCAATGTAAATGATAAGGAATTATTACAGTGCAGTGCATTTTTTATGGTTTTACTTTTGTATTACTATGTTATTTATTTGTTTTATTTCAATTCACATTTGATAAAGTTCATGGATGTAGAGCTCCTGTATAAAAAGATCAACTATATTTACAGTGTACAATGTTGTATAAATACATACACATACTCAGAGAGATAATTAAATCACACTAATAAGGACACCTGTTATCTCATTATCAGCTTTGTTGTATAAGAACCTTTTAAATTAGCCTAGTCACCATGCATAGCTATGCATGATCCCTAGTTGGAAAAACTATTCAGGAGATTTCCAGAACATTCATCCTCTATAAGTGAAATGCTTCCCCCTTGGATTAATATCTGGCTCATGTTCACCCTGATGACTTGGTGGCACTCTTTGCTGGCTTAGAGAGAGAGACTATTTTGGTTTGGTTTGGTTTGGTTTGGTTTTTGAATTTTGCCTCTGGCTATATCCTCAATCACTTTGACCAAGCTTCTGTTTAAAGTGTCTATTCTTCGATGCTCTAGAATTTTCTCTGAAAGAAGCTCAATCTTGAATTAATGAAAAACTAGGGGCTCCATGCCTGAGAACCTTCAGGCCATCTGCTACTTGGTATGCTGCTGCAAGCATCAGGGGCTGATCAGATGTCTACTGCCCAGGACATGAGTATCCTTCCTGGATGGCTGAGCTGGTCATTCTCCCAGCTTCCTGGCACTCATAACTAAGAGTGTAGTCACTCATGTCTACCAGGTCTCATGCAGTCAGACTGTTACTGAGCTCATTTCTTGGCAACAGCAGAAAGAATAAAGTGTTAACATTGGTTATGCAGAAACAGAGCACAGGGGCCTACGGATACTTGTACTTGAGAACTCTAAATTAGGGAAAAAGGGAAAGAAGGACAGTGTTTCAATGTATTATTAAAATTCGTAGGCAAGTCTGTATAATATTACTGATGAAAAGAGAAAAGAGATACAATTTTCTTTTCTTGGGACTAAATGACAAGATCAGGCCCAGCTTGGGCAAGTGAAGCAACAGCAGTACAGATCAGGCCACAAAGTGATACTGACTCAGAAGTAGCACCAGAAATATATGGTCAAGGAAGGAGGACCTATAAAACAAATTCAGCTGGTGACCCTGTGTAGAAAAAAAAAAGACTTGGTATATCTCTTTTGTAAAGACATTTGTCATTTCCAAGTGAAGTGCTGAAAAGCAGACAATGAGTGTGGGTAGAAAAAAGCCCAAAATCAAAGGCAGAGGAATGAACTCTTTATGGGGATGGGGAAGGGGTGAATCTTTGAGAAATACCTGAGGCTAGGCCAGAAAATGAAGGGCAGAGAAGTAAGCTGCTAATGCTCTTCATCTTTTGACAGAAAGAAATTTTCATTCAAATCTCAGGAAGGAGAAGAGGCAAAGGATGCTTTGAACACAAAGGATGTTCCGGCTGCTGAAGACAATGAAGACAAAGTAATGAGCATGTTTCCTGGGGGATGTTTGTATTGAGAAACACTTTTCTCTAGCATGTAGGTTAGTCATTCCAAGCATTTTTGAAAGTTGCTCTATTCAAAGTTGTACATGCCCATGATTTTATGAGCGGCAGAACCTTGAGGTAGTTTCCTTCTGTCTGCAGCTAGAGAAAGGACCCAGGCTTGAGAACAACTTTGGCTAAGATTATCTTTCTTTCCTCCCTTTCTTCCTTGTTTCCTTATTTCTTGCTTTCTTGATTTCTTCCTTTCATTGTTTTCTTTCTTTTTATTTTTATACAGGATCTTATTCTGTGACCCAAGCTGACTTTAAACTCACAATCCTCCTGACTCAGCTGTGAAGAGCCAGGATTATAGGCATGTACTTCTATGCCAAACTATCAAATTAATATTTCTGGCAAAATGAAAGGAGCAATAAGGATAGAAAACAAAGAAAGAGTTAAGAAAAAAAAACTCTTTTAGGAAAAAAAAAAAGAGAACCTTGGGTCAAATGTGGGACCTTGATGTGCCTACCCAATACACATACACAAAAAGGATGTGGTGCTTATATTCCTGGGAAAGGTGAAGGACTGATATCTAGGTTGGAAGGAAAAATATTTAAGTCCAACTCCCTCCAAATTCCCTTTCCAATTAAAAGTTAATAGCCACTTAGCAATTTTTTTCTGCATCAGTAGACCAAACTTGGGATCATGTTAAAGAATGTCTGACTTTTTATTTTCTCATTAACTACATGGAAATGTGTCTCTCAAAATGTTACTGTGTAGGCAAAGTACACTAATGGGCCATTGAGTATTCCTCCCAAATAATCGGCTGACTGAGGCCGACTTCAAGTCACATCACCACTAGACCTTTGTCCCAGGTAAACTGTGTGCTAAGAGACTTCTCTAGCACTATGATGACTCAGTCCTCAGTTTAACTGCAGCTTCTCTACCAGCTCAGCTCAGTTTCTGAGATTAAGCCTGCAACTGAAGTGAGATTCTAATGCCCTGATGGGTTCTCTTATGCTAGAGAACCTAGCCCTCTAAATAAAGTGGTTAGTTGGAGCTCCAGAGCCTCAGTTTAGAAAGCATGGTTTCTAAGAAAATTTCTTTTTTCTTGTGCAAAATTTATTTGGGAAAATATACCTTGATTCTAATTCATTCCAAGTGACAAGTTTAAACTTGTGCTCTCTATTGCTTACATTTCTCAGGATACCAAAAATTCAGATCAAATTAATATAAATATAACATTAAGTTACATGTACTTTATTACTGCTAGTGAGACTGAATTTGAATTTAAATAATGGTAAAATTAAGAATAGTTTGAGGATTAAATTTTGTTTTGGCTTTAAATTCTGTAATTTTTGCAGACTATTGTTCTCTTTGCATTCACAAACAGAAATATATTCTATAATTATGGAATATTCATAGGCAATTCTACAGAAGCCAAAATGGGAAGCTCTTAAAAGCTTTTTGGTTACATCAATCAAAAAATCTTAAAAACTAATTTGATTCAGTAATTTTATAGGATAAAATACATTTGAAGGAAATAATTCACTATATAACAATTCACACAAAAGGATATTCACCCAACCTACATATTCAGCAATAGGAGACTACTCAAGATTGTATTTTATACATGAGCCATTGAGGTGGCTCGCTGGGCAGAGGTAATTGCTGCCAAGCCTAATGACCTGGGATTCACAGTGACAGCAGAAACCAGATCCCACTATATTCTGACCCTATGTGCACACCAAAAAAATAAATCCAAAAACCAAAATATCCATGCCAATAAATAAGCAATTATAATTTTAAATTACATAAATAAATAAAATACATTATTTAGATATGTGAAAGAATGGTATATAGCTCTTAAATTATTTAGTATTCTCAAATTATCTATAGCATTGAAAGTATGAATGATGATAATCTGGATATGTATGTTTAGCAGTGATATGTATCTGTTATATGTGCAGAAAATGTAATGCATGCAATTACTTTTTTCTCTATCTTCAAAATTTTTTCTTTGTCAGACAAAGCTCTTTTAGTTTTGGAAAAGAATAGAAATAATTTTGTAAAAATAGTAAAGGCATAATAAGTACTCAAATTCCTGATGGATAGGCATTTTCTCTATTTGAAACATGTGACTCCTTTTTGAGAGTACAGAACTCCTTACGCCAGAAAGTTCCTATATCTGACACAGTGTTAAATAGTCTAGAAAGCTTGCATGAGGTGGAGGTGCATGCCAGCTATCCCAGCCCTCAGGAGAGTGAGCAAGCCTTTGAGACCAATTTGGGCTACCATAACAGGTCTCTAATACAGGAAAAGCAACAAAAAATTAACATGGAATTACTTGTAACATTCTGTCACATGTACCTGTGTGTGTGCTCCATCCCATATAAGAGAGAAGTTATGACTGTCCTTTGATCTATCCAGTCTCCTTCCTGTTTTCTTCCAACTAACATGCACCAGCCATGTCACCAAACCCTACAGCACAGGCTCCTCGGTGGTATCAGTCCCTTAGAGATCAAATACCTGAAGCAGCTGCCCAGAAGACCACAGCATTGCAACAGCACCCTCATGGTTTCATTTTTGTCAACGATAAAATCAGCAAAAACAGAAATAAGCAGAATTTAATTATTTTCTGCAGTACAAACTAGTCCACTCTCTGGAACCATGGGGTTTACATCTGTGATTTTCCCCAACCATGGACAGAAAAATACTCAGAAAAAAAAATAAACAAACAAAACCTCATCTGTAACAAAATATGTAGATTTTTTTCTGTCAGTATTTCCTGAACAACCATGTACACATCATCTGCAATGCATTAAGTACTATAAGAAATATAAGCATGTTATTTCTACACTAAGGAGGCTTAGAGTTCCAGGCTAGGCCATCCTGGAATACACTGCAAATAAATACAGCAAACTGAGCATTGCTTCTAATATAGCATTCTGTATGAAGGCCTTGAACATTCTAAGATTCCAGAAGCTGCAAAGTTCCTCGAAGGAATCCCTCATGGATACTAACAGATAACTGTAATTCTATTTTCTAATTAAGTCTGGCAAGATAGCCCAATATTCTAAGCAATGAAACAAACAAAACTCTGTCACAATGATTTTTGTTCTTTTTTCAATGTTTATTTCATCTGTAACTCCTTAAATCATGTCTTTGTCCTCCAATTCTTCTGAAGTGAATGCTATATGCTCTCTCCCCGAGTTTGTAGGCGGATACCAGGATCTCCAGATGCCAATACTGGGCAGTGTGCTTTTTAGGTGATGATGGAATTCCTCAAGGTTGAATTTTCTCTTAGAAAGGTTCTAACTAGATAGTTCTGGCTGGCCTAGAACTCATGATGCTACAGCCTCAGCCTTAAGAGTGTCCAGATAACACTTGTAACCTTGCTACATCTTTTTGAGTAAGTGTCTTTTGATGACATGTCCCAGGGGCTTTGGTTCTTCTGCCATTTGAGAGCAAAACAGTCTATATTTATGAACTAGGAAACCCTCACCAGGCAATGTCTCTGTCAGCACCTTGATCTCATGTTTCCAGGCTTCATATCTGTGAGAATAAATGTTTGTTGTTTAAAAGCTGCTTAGTTTGTGGCCTTATATATTTCCCCCAAGTTGCTTTACAGAAATGCTATTAGTAAGGGCTGACTATATATCACTCAACTCATCCAGGCTAGCACTGCCATCTTCATCCACTCTTGACTCTTTCTTTTTTTAAGATTTATTTATTATGTATACAGTGTACAGAAGAGGGTAACAGATCTCATTATAGATGGTTGTGAGCTACCATATGGTTGTTGGGAATTGAACTCAGGACCTTTGGAAGAACAGTCAGTGCTTTTAACCTCTGAGCCATCTCTCCAGCCCCCATACTCTTTCAATCATGGTAACCATAACCTTCATTTGTCATGAACTGACCATGATCGACTCCTTACAGAGTCCTAAATCACCAATGGTATGCTCACTCCTGAGCTCATATGAGCACATTCTCTTTGAGTTTCATCAGGAACTATTTTGGGCTATGAGGACTCAGCAGTATTTTTCCTCTGAAGTGAGCTGGGCAAAGCTTACACAGGAGCATTTAACTGGTCATAGCCTACAATACATGGACAAGTAAATGCTGGCTTTATCTGCATGGATAGCTCAGTGCACTTCTCTATGAGTCCAGTCATCTTCTAAACCCCAAGTATTTTGGAACAAAGACAAAGGCAGTCAGTGCAAGAGGACATGTGGCAGCTGCATACCTGAGCTAAAATCCTGTCATACAAGACATCATCACTAAGTGACATTAGCTACTTCGAAAGTTAAATCAGAAAAAAGTTCACTCTTATGCCTCCTTCTAGCTAGGTCTGATGATAACCTACAAAACTCAAAGTCCTTTGATAAGCCAGGAATTTTTCAAATAATTGGAAAAAGTCCAGTTTTGTTATCTTGATAATGTTTCAGTCTGAGACATCAACAGTATTGTCACTCCCACATATGTACAAAACCAACCCTTTGCCCTCTACTTCTCTAACATCTCAAAGGCTTTCTTGTCACAGTGATGAAATTCCATTACTATGTTTACCATTTCAGGCTATTATTGGTTTTGAATTTTGGTTATAATGATAATAACAACTCAAGAAAAACTCTATAAACATGCTATCCCCTAGAAACATGTCCACTATTGCAATAATTCACAAAGAAAACAGTTCAATAACATGTGAGACTGACTGCAAGGCTCTCCACTGGTTGAATGACCAGTGTCCTTATCACCATAAGGTGTCACATTCTCAGTCTTCATGATTATTTCATAATCAAGTTTGGATTGTAACAAAGGTGGGTAAACATCAGGAAATAAGATGTTGGTGGCTAATAGATGCTTGTTTTGCTGTCAGCCCTTGCTTGGAGAATTTCATACATTTTCTTCTGGGGATATGAAGAGAAAATAACCTTTTATCAGGTGTTTTGAAATTGAAAAGAGCCAAAGGAAACAACACTTAAGGTAATCCTCTTGAAGTATTTAACTTGAAAAAAAGAAATCCAACAGGTAAGATCATCATTGCTTATCTCTGAAATAAATATCTGTCATCCAGGTCAGCATTGGACAAGCCATGCAGAACATAAGCCACTTAACTGGCCCCTCCCACTTCATTTCAATAAACCAGGCAGTGTCTGTGATCTGCACCATCCAGACTTTCAGAGTGCTGCTAATTCTCTAACTATGCTATTTCTACTAAACTTAGAAAAGATGTTTGCATCTTTGAATGTCTGAACATGGCAAGGGCAGCAAGAATAAGAGAGATGGGCCAACTGAAGGAAAGCTTTGGCAGCACACACAGGGGCTACCAGTGCAGAAAAAAGCTGTGGTGTCTCATGGGGAAACTGCAAAATTTCTCAGTAGATACCACCATCCATTATTAGAAGGACTTTACATATGATAGGAAAAAAAAGAGACAAGCTCAACACTTTGGAATTTTTGTTATCATTTCAGTGGAATTAATAACAATCTCCAAATGTGAGCCACACCATGCACTGATTTACATAATCTTAAATAGGTAGACTCTGAGTTACATAAGCATCTGCACATTCCAATTTCTCTTCTTACAGAATTAAATGACTTATAAAAGCCAACCATTTTACTTATCACTTTGCATAGAGTGCAAGGAAGCCAATACAGTCATCCTTACTCACTACAATTCACAAAGTTGGCTTTTATGTATATAACATTTTTACGTATTGAGACCAGGCATCAGGAAAAACTAGAACAGTGTAAAATGAAACCTTATCTTTACAGATGACTCGATACAGAAGTCTCATCTTTTAAGCCTAACGTCACAGCTATGGAGCCAGAAGCTAATCCTCTCTAGCTCTGTCCCCTGTCTCCCAACTGTCTTCTTTAAATGCAGTGTCACCATTCTGCGTTTAGCTAAACATTTGACAATGGCCAGGCCTTTGTTCTCTTCTCTTTAGTTTATATTTGGGAAACTGCTAAAATACCACAAAATATTCAAAAAATATTAGTTAAATGTATGTGAATTCTTAAACCTGGATATGGACAATTTGATACCCTCAAATTTAGCTAGCTATCTTAGATAAATAACCAGGAAGATGTTTTGGCTAAAGAAGACACATCCATAACCCACTTAAAGATTTAAAACAAAGCCAGATCCCTGCTTCCTGGTTGCCAAGGCAACATGGCTCACAGCCCTGCCTCCAAGCTCTCCCTACCACAAATGGCTAGATCTGAACTAAGGCAAACTAAACCATTCTTTCTCTCAGCTCTCTCTCAGGTGTTTGCTCACAGCAAAAAGCAAGGTAATAAGGAGCCATAAAGGAAAAATTCATCTGAGTTCTTCCAAACCACTCTTCATGGTCTAAATAATCTGAAAGCTAACTTTTTTCTCAGTACAGGTACTTTTGAAAGTTAAACCTCCAATGATCTCTACAGGCTAAATTCCATGAGGTGTGGAGAAAATTGTCTAAGCAATTAAATTTTCAGCTTATAAGCTAAATTCTCAAGTGTGGACATCAGTTTTCAATCATATAACAAACTTTTATGCAATATGATACAACTGTAACTAAAGCAAGCCTTAGGAGAAAGATAGTTACGTAGTTAAATACTTAATAGATAACAAATACACAGATAGATGGATGATAATAGATTGATAGCACATAGTAAGATAGTGGGTGCTGGATAGATAATAGGTAGACAGATGGATAGATAAATTGGTAACAGAGGGGCAGAAAGATGGTATATATATGTATATATATATATATATATATATATATAGAGAGAGAGAGAGAGAGAGAGAGAGAGAGAAAGACAGAAAGAGAGAGAGATAAGCAGGTGAGCACTGTCTTTCCAAACAAGTACCCTGATAATGTGAGTGTGTATGGGTGTGTGTGTGTGTGTTATGTGTTTTGAGTCAGAGGCTGACATAAAGCAACTTCTCTAATTCTCTGTTTAGCTTCTGAGACAGAGCATCTTGTTGAAGTCAGAGTTTATCAGTTTGATAATGTCCACTGTGCTCTGATGGACACTGATCTTACTGTCTCCAATCCCTTCCCCCATCCCTACCTACCGCCACAAGCTCTAGAGTTACAGATGTGCACAATTATGTCTGGCTTTTATAAGAGTGCTATGGGTGCAAATTCAGCCCTGTGCTTGCATAGTCTATGGTCCAGACAGGCAAACCAGCAGACTACCTGCATACCAGGAAAGACACAGAGATGCTTTTATTAAATTTACTTTGATTGGCCTAGAACTCAGACATATAGCTTGCTAACTCTTTACACTTAAGCTAACCCATCTTTTTATCTTGTTTAGCCATGCAGCTCAATACTTTTTTAAAAAACAACATTTTAACTTCTTTCCTCTGTGTCTGCTGCCATCTCATCATGTCTCTGTCACATCTCTATAGTGACTCTACTCTGCTCTGACATGTTCTCAGAGTATTCTTAGTCTAACAACCCCTTCCACACTTCCTGTCTTCCTCTAGCCAATTCAGCTTTGTTATTAAACTAATAGGCAAGACAAATATTTACAATATAATAACAAAATCCCACTACATCCCCCAGTCACAAAGATTCCTCTCTCTCTCTCTCTCTCTCTCTCTCTCTCTCTCTCTCTCTCTCTCTCTCTCTCTCTCTCAGTATGTGATATTGTGCTTGCATGTGAGTGTGACTACAAGAGCATATCTGTGCACAAGCAGATGCCAGATAGTTATCATAGGTGGGTATCTTTTGTTACTGGTCTTATTGCCCTGTGACCTGAAAGCTTGCTGTTTCAGATAGGTTGGCTGCCAGGGAGCTCTCAGAATCCACCTGTTTTTGCTCCTCAGTACCAGGTTACAGGCATGTGAAGTGGATTACAGGCATGTGAAGTTATGTTCCACTGTTTATTTAGGTACTGAGAACTCACTGAGGTCCCTGGGTTTACAGAGAATGTGCTTCCACCCCGTAAGCCCACCCTACAGGGTTCTCAATCTGTTTTAAACCAGTTTTCTATGCTTCTAAGTATCCCAAACTAAAACCCATCATACTTAAAATGTTTGATTCACTACATTTCTGGATCTACTTTGATTTACTCCCCCACTCACACTCAGATTTGGTAACTCCTAAGACATACACATGACCTCCAAGGGACTTTCTAGCTAAAACAATCGATATTTCTCTCCTATGGCAATACTATGGTTTGTGGAAAAGTCTAGAAATAAATCTGTGCTCTGAGCTACTGTTACTGATTATGAACATGTAGACATAACAAACTATACAAAATTGGTCACCTGTGAAAGTAGTTCTGTTTTTTCCCACATGGATCACTTTATTATCTGGAGGACTTTGACATAATCTAACATTTCCTCACATATGTCCTAGAGAGATTAAGAACACAAAGAACATATACCAGCATAACAAAAATCAATTAACAGTAAAATTACAGCCAGCATCAATCTACCTGGAGAGAAATTCAAAGCATTTCCACAAAAATAAGAAGCAAGCCAAGGATTCCATCCTCCACGCATATTAAATTTAGTTCCTAAGTCCTGACTAGAGCAACATGACCACTAAAGGAGACCAAGAGACACGGTGGTAAAGAAAGAAATCACTGTGTCTCTATGTGCATATGATATGACTTTACACACACACACACACACACACACACACACACACATATGAGACACAAAACACTATACCAAGAAATTTTTGTAGTGGATAAACACTTTCAGTATAGTTGAAAGTTACACAATGACTCAATCTATGTACAAATGTACTCAGAAATAACCAGGATAACAAAACCTTTTACAATTGTCTCAAAGTTATCTTGGTTAACTCTAATTAAGGAAATGATATATTTGTATAATAAAATACATCACATATTAATTTATGATAAAGAAAAAGACATCAGAACACAGAAAGATCTTCAATATTCATGAATAGGAAGAACTAATAAAGAGAAAATGGCCATTTTACCAAAAATAATCTATAGATTCATTGTATTTGAAATGAAATTTCAACTTGATACTTAAATTCTTACACTTATAAACTAACATAAGTCTCAGTCTTCATAAGAGAAGTTTCTATTTGCAATATATGGAAACTAATATAGAAATACACTGCTGGCCCAAGTGAAAGTAACAAAAGACTCACTATTCAGCCCTAAATGAGACATCAATATTATAACTCCTCTTCTAAAAGCTCTGGGATCTTTGTGGCAATAAGAGTATTAAAGCCATAAATGATAACTGACTAATATGAAGACTGTCTTCTAGAAAAAGCAAGAAAATTACAGATGCAAAATCTCAATGTTTGTGACATCATGAATAAGCTTCATGCAAGCTCAAGACAAACAAATCCCAGAAGTGAGAAAGTGGGCATGAAGAAAGAGGAGGAAATGAACTCCTCCTAGCACAGAGTAGTTTTGTGGAAGGATACAGGAAGGGAGAAAGAGAGAAAAGGGATGGAGGAAAAGAAAAAGACAAAGATAGTTTGTTTTCTTCAGGAGTATAATCCTAGTAATGCAAACATGTGAAGGAACATAAATCCCAGTAATGCAAACATATGATGTGTCAAGAAAAAAAAAAAGAACAGAACAGAGAGTAGGATAAGCAGAATGGTGTATTATACACAACATTGTACAAAATACTAAAGGAAGCAATAAAATACAAGACTAACTGCCTTTCCCTAAATAGTCAGTGACCTTTTGTTTGTTTTTCTTTTTTGGCAGCGTCTTTTTAAAAAAAAAAATTCTCTTTCCCAGAGCACTCAAATAAGGCTAGAAGATTTTATCTAGATAAAATCTTATTTTATGCAAAGATAATATGAATTATAATTTTATTATGGTGTCTTAGTCCATGATAGAATGGAGAATTGATAAGTTATAAAGAAATAAAGTTGTTTCCTTCAGTTGGAGGAGGCCAGGTAGTCTAAGGTGAAGTCACCTGCAAATGCCTTCTTGCTGCATCATTCCACAGAGGGCAGAAAGGGTCAAACTCACCCTTTTATCAGGAATGTATACCAGTACAATGGCATTAATATTGATCGCATCTAAAACATGATCACATTTCAACACTGTTGCATTGGATACTAAGCTCCCAAATACCTGCATTTTGGGAATGCGGGCAAACCACAGTATGTACTACAAGATCTCACTGAAAAATATAAATGTCTGAATGACTGGATAGGAAATGTAACATGTTCAAAGATAGAAGGAGATGCTTCTATGGGATGTGACATTGGAGTCTCCCTGTCCCCTGTTCAGCCCAGGGCTCTATGATGTCCAAAAAACAGGCCAATCCAGCAGTCACAATGAGGCAGATTTTGTTCTCAAAACTAATCTTTTGGGATAGGACTTAAGCGCAGCATAGAGTACTTGCCTTCTACATAATGTGGCCTGGGTTTTATCCCCAGTAACACCACGAAAGCAATGACAATGTGTGCTGAGACTAGAGTCTTTTGAGCTTTGTACTTTTCAATGAATTCACGTTTGCTGACATGCAGGGTGTTCAGCCAGGACTCTCAGGAAAATACAGAGGCTTAAACTTAACAATCATCTCCTGATCATGAAACGCTGTTACTATGAAGGAAAATCTTGCCTTGTTTAGTTTCAAAAATTGATCTGGGAAGACAAATACTTAGTTTTTGTGTGCAGAAAATAAAATATCATTCATAACCATAGTCTACAACAGATAAATTTCTTTTACATAAAATCTTTGCAAAATGCATAGTCCCTGATTCACAGCAGGAAAATATTTATTTTGTATTTACAGCAAGAATGACTGTGATCTCTATATACATATAAAATACTGTATATGCATATATATTCTATATAATTATGTAGAAAATATTTGTTAATTTAAGTAGCTGTTAACCCTTTCAACATCACATTTTCTTTTAAAATTTGATTTTTGAGAAAAAGAGTAAATGTGGGGCAAAATATATGACAATGGAATCTATAACCTTTTTCAAAATAAATAAAGAAGCACAAATTTGGAATTTTAAATAAGTGTAATTTTCTTCACATATTAATTTTATTTTAATTCACCTGATTGTGAGAATCACTCATGCTGATGTTTTGATTCTTTTAAATATTGTTTTGTGATGTTTGAGCTTTGTGGAAAAATGCAGAGATGCACTGAAGAATGGATTCTAGATGCAGTCTTCTATAAACCCATGAATGAGACAAATCTATACCCCAACCCCAGAAAGCAAAGCTAAACTCTTGCTTGAATAGAAGCACAGCAGATCACTAAGAGACAGGACCTGTCTTTGTCCTTTCTTCTAAATTTTACAGATAGAGCATTTTCTTAATGGTTTACATAAATGGTCATAAAGTGCCTTGCCCTAAAAAATCAGCAAGCAACTGCAACTACCACATCTCTGAATAGAACTGCTTGGGGGGGGGGGCACGGGTGCAGCATGGCCCAAGGAATCTCTAAATAACACAATCTCAATTCCTTGACTTCATGGAAAGGCTCGTGTGCTTTCCAAGTAGCGACAAAAATTGTGTGTCTAAACACATGATTGGTTTAAAATTACCCACACCAAGCCTGACCCAAGCTGAATTCTGTGTGATGAGTGTAAGCTTTTGCTCTTCTCCCATTTGAAATCAGCATGTAGCAGCCACAGAAGATTTTGTTTGAAGCTTATGATATTATACAGAGTACAATTAAACACATTCTGACTGAATTATGTGTCTTGAAGAAAAAAAAAAACTGCATGCATATTTGTCTGAAAGATTCTTCACATGATCCTAACTTTTAAGCTATAAAAATTACTTCTTGAAAATGTTCATACCTATTCATGCACTTGTATATACATTCATCTGTTTGCTTTCATTCATATCATTTTTTCAGCAGCTATGTACCAGGTACCTCTCAAGTGCCAGGCAACAGGCAAGCACTACTCTCAGACACAGTACTGCCTCCAAGAGTATCGTCTAACAGAATCAATGGGACAGACCAACAAACTGAAACAACCAAGTAACACTTAAAACTGTGATGTCAGAAAGAAAGGATATAATGTCTTTAAAAAGTAGAAGAGAAGAACTTAGTTTAGGGCGACACTTCTATCAGCCCCTGGAGAGTTGGAAAAGCTATTTGTGCTGGTGAACCCTGAGCACACACTTCCCCATCTCCACCTTTTATACTTGTTCAAGCTGATCGCCACGTCTGAAGATCAATATGAATTTGAAGAATGTAAAAAAAAGACAGAGATAAAAAGATAAAAAATAAACCTCCACAGTGATATAATACTTTTACACTTCAAATATTTCAGCTGACCCATGTACTTCACTTACTCCTCAAAATATAGTTATCAGTGCACATTATACAACACAGGCCCATGTGACAAAACAGAGAGGTTCTGTTACCAGTGCTGTCACAGATACCAGATTATGGTAAGTCAAGTACTAGATCCAAATCTCTTAACACATAAAATCATGAAGTCTACAGTCTTACTTAAGCCTTTCTTTCTTATAATCATGTATACTCATTCTCTGAAACCTGTGTTTCTTTAGTTTCTGTGTGCATTTATGTGAAAGAAATACAAACTGAATTTCGGCTAATTCCCTGACAGATTTAATTGTTCTTTAAACCTGCATCGGTTAAAACTAAATATTTACATGCAAGGCACCATAAGCTCCCTGAGCAGGCTCATGAAAGAAACCATTCACAACAGGAAAATGAGGGTAAGATCTATTTTTTTAAAGATCTGACAACACAAGCTTTACAACTTCCCTAGAGGGAAAGACAAAAAGCATTTGCCTAGGGCTCCCTATACCACTCATTCTAATATTAAATGCAAGCCTCTCTTCATAAAGTGTGTTATGTAAGGGACTGCTGTAATCTATTTCCTAAGTTCATTTATGCTTTCTTATAAGTGCCTGGCATTGATGTATGCTCATGACTTAGACATGAAACATGCTGGCAGTGAAACGTAATGTCCTCACTGAACACCCATTCTTCTATGCACAGCAACCTGAAATCAAACACTGACACAGACACACTCTGTGGACCTTCCTGGGAGGGCCTTCCTGGTAAGCAGTTTTTCAACCCCCAACTGGGTCAGCAAAACACTTTCCCTGGCTGAGTCATCCCCCAGCTCTCCTCTGCACTGAAAGCATTAGCACATTCCCTATCTTTGAACTGCCAGGAGCAATTCTTTTATTATTATTATTACTACTAATAATAAAGAAGTAACATTTTCTATCCTTGTATATCCTTATTTAAGGTCCCTTCCCCTCCCACCACATCAGGTCATTCTCTCTTCTCCACATCTCCCCACACTCCCCCACCCCCGCAGGCGGTCCCAAGGTCTGATGATCCCAATGTTGCTTAGTTCAGCCTCCACTCCTGGCAAATCCAGTTTTCTCCCACCAACATCAAGACTGAGTCAGATGTTTTTCAAGGGGGAATGGGATCCAAAGTGTCAATCCAAGGTGTTTCCAATCCCAAGCTGTTCAGTGGCTTTGCTTTTTTTTTTTTTTTTTTTTTTTTTTTTCTAGGAGCAATTCTTATACAGCCCACAATGTGGCTTATACTGGTACTGGAGGAGCAGGGAATAGACATCTTTCTGATATGGACTGTACTGGACTGTACAAGTCTTGGCTAGTTTTCTTTGCAGAGCCCTCTGTGGTAGAGTATTGACATCCATCTCTGCCAATACTTAAGTATGGGGACATTTACTCATCTGAGACCAGAGTTCACAGATTTGGAAGTGGAACCATAGCTGGTAGACCTAGATTGTTTCTAAGTACCATAAAGGATTCTGCGATTTAGCCTCCTGCTTGCAAACCAGCAGAGAGCAAGATTAGACTAGGTGTTCAATCTGTTATCATCAACAGCAAATCAACTCTTAAATCAGAAAGCGAGTGTCAGACAATTTTCCAAACCCTTCCCTTTGTCCTAGTTTACTCTAGCCAGATTATCTGCTTCTTGTTCTCTCATTTGGGAAAAAAAAAACAAAAACAAAAACAAAAAAAAAAACCTCAAGAAAATGAATTAATAGTATAGGTTATGTGTAAATGTGTGTATAAGCATGTGTGAACAAAATGTGTGAACATTTGTATATGGACATCTGTGAATGTGTGAACATTGTGTGTGAACATTAGTATATATCCTTATGTTGTTTTGAACAAGCACTTCAGGCTAATCCTTTGCACCACTGAAGCTCTGCTGTATTGTGATGTACAAAGGTACATGAGTAAGAATGTGTCTATAATAGTTTAAAAGGCTCCAAAGTTTTCTTGAAATATGCTAAAACTGTGTTCATCAGCACTATACTGTTTTTAATACACACACACACACACACACACACACACACACACACACACACGTGAATTTATAAGGAGAAAATGCAACACATGACATGTTAACACAAGAGCACTAAAATCATGAGAACAGTAACCATGCTTATAAGCTTTTTTTGTCAACTTGACAAGAAGAACAAATCTTAATTGAGAAAATGCCTGCATGGGATTCGCTTGTATGCAAGCCTCTGGTGCATTTTCTCAATCATGGCTGATAAGGGAGGATCCAGACCACTGAGGGGAAGAGAGGAGAACTGTACTGGTAGCTCCAGTTCTAAAAGAAAGAAGGCTGAGTAAGCCATGGAGATCAAGCCAGTAGCAGTGTCCTGTAGCTTCTGTATCAGCTCCTGACCTCACTTCTTTCAGAACAGAGTGTGAACTATGAGAGGTAAAATGGAATAAACCTTTTCTCATTACGTTGATTTTGGCAACTGTGTTCTTCACAGCAATGGAACCCCAACTAAGGCTGTACTCATGGGGACTGCCTGACAGCAGCAAGAACAAGACACCAGGATGATGGTTCACATGTGAATGAAACCAGAAAGAAATAATTTTGCAGCTACATTTCCTTTAAAAGTGAGCTAATTTTGATGGAATAATGAAGTGCAGGTTAAACTGTAGAAGTGGTTTTTACACTGCTAGAATTCATATCTAAACTTATGCCCTCAGTATTTTATACTGAAAAAGTAAGATGTGCAACTTACATTGTGAACTAACAAATCAATACTCATTTTAACAAATAAACATCTCGTTTAAAATACTCCAAGTATGTTTTCCAGCCTATAGCACTTCCTATATTTATTAATCTGTCCAATTATCTCATCAACATGATTCTTAAATACAGACCACTGATAAACTCCAAAATCACAACACAAACATAATAACATTATGCAGATAATACTCTCACACATATACAATCTCTCAGAAATCTATATACCAAATCTCAATAATTACATTGTCATGTATAATTTTCAGGATATTTGAAATTTTAAAGCAGCTGATAAGAGAAACAAGACAATTTATATCAAAGAAGATGATATTGACTGATCACTGTCAGAGAAGCCAAAGACCAAGGGAAGATAAACTGAAAGACAAAATTAGAATATCTCCAGTATCCATACTCCAAGTTATGGCAAAAACAATTCTGTGTATTAAAATACTCAAATCTATTCCTAATACTGTACAAAACACCAAAAAGAGTGATCAGAAAACACAACTATACACATTATTTGTTGATTTGTTTGTTTATTTAGACGCTCCCAGGAGCATTATCTCCACATCCTCCAACAGGTACAGACAGCACTTTATTGCTGCTTAAGGAGAGAGACACACAGATGCCACTGTGAGGCAATGACCCCAGAACTCACAAACTTATAAAAAACCATATTTTCATCTCTCCCACCTAGGATATATGTATTTCTAAACAATATAACTCAAAGTATTGTGAACTTCTCTATTTTATTACATGTTTTTAGAACTATGAAGCTGCCAAGGCAGCTCATAATTACAGTACATGCTTAGCAGGTGCTCAGTCCTAAGTCAGATTCCCAGCCCTAAAAACAAATGCTTGTGTGTGTTTATATGTGTGTATTATACATGTGACTGTGTATATATGTGCATTTGTGTGTAAATGTGTGTCTTTATATGTAGACGTGTGTGTATACATGTATGTATATGGGTAGGATTTCCAGGAAATTTTGCCGTCATGTGACTTTTAATAATCATGTATCTCCCATCCTTATTTTACATTCATTTTACTGTTTGAATTTAAATTGTTATCAAAATATTCTCTTTAAAGTGTATCTCAAACATTGTCAATTTGCAAACTCCCACTAATTACCTTGTGAAATCTCTGATATCCTACAGAAGAGGCTAGGCGACTTGTGCGTATGCTGCTTTGAGTTTCTCATCTTTGGTCATATGCACAACTCTGATCCCACTCATGTAGCTGCCATTTTCCCCCACCCAGAACATCCTCTCCTGTTTATTCCAGCCAAAATCCATGCCTGTGTCCTGTTTAATTCTACATTCTTTCATGAAGCTTTCCACCACAAATACATCTCTCCACCTACTTTTCCTTTCTCTATCTGTTCCTCTCTACTTTGCATGCCAGTCAACTAGTGGGGCTCACCATGTCTCAGATTGTGTGAGAGCCATTGTTACTTCCAATAGTTCCAACACTCTTAAAGCTAGACTATGTATTGCTTGGCAATTATTTCTTCATTCGCAATTTACAGTACTTGGTTTAGTACAGTGATCAAGCAAGCTCTGAATTGAACGAATCACTTCAAAAAAAAATGACTACGTGGTGTCTAAATCCATAAATTCACATATCCTCTGTTATTTCTTGACAAGGATGACCTCTAAAATAATAACCATCAGTACATATGAAAAAAATTTTAATAATAGGTCATGTGTCATAACTCTTATGTATTGTGTGTTCTACAGTACAATTTTGGATAATCTGCTTCTGTGAGGAAAAGGACACTTCACACAGCTGTCAATCAAATCTGTCCAAGGGCCATTGGTTCCCAATGCTACTAAGCCCTTATTTATGTTCAAAGTAAATTTATATCTCAAAAGCAATAAAAAGCACTCCCATGAGAATGCAAAATTAGGAAGCATGAAAAAATGTACTATGCTATGCCTTACAGTTATTTGTATACACTTTAAACCTATGCCTTCAATTTATCTGTCACTAAGTATAGAGAAAACTAAGACACCTCCACTCATAGACCTTAAACTAAGAAAGTTAAGTGACATTGTTTAGTGTGCAAGCTGTCAGCAATAGTCTGCACTACCACCCTCCCTCATTGATCTCATTATTTTAATCCTGTGTAGAATTATTAAAGCACCATTCAACACATTTTGCTTCTAGTTGACATCATGAAAAATGATGTTTGATATAGTGACACACTAAATAGTCACATAATCAGTTTTCTCAAGATTCTGAAATTACTAAATGAATTTTTTTCTGACAGTGGCTCTTGAATATATTAACTTGTTACCATAAGGCAATAAAATATAGCTTTTGAATAAAAGTATATTGTAAAGATAAAAATAAGTGCAATATGTATAATATTAATTTTCAGTGTGCACTGGGAGTCATGTTCTTCCTGTGTTTATGTTCCATGGTGCACTACCTGACATAAAGTCCTGAGTGCTATACTTTGTAGAAAAGGAGCAGAAAGCAAAATAAATAACAAAACATCCCCACTGTTACTCTCTTTCCTTTGCAATGGCACTGAAGACCAGTACTGTTGATTAAAGTGCAGACTTGGTGAATGTTAGCTACATGTGCACTATGCTCTTAATGTCCACGTTCAACCCCTTGTGTTATAATTTAAATTTTTTGAAAATTATAAAAATAAATTTGGTAGAATATTTTTCTATAAACTCCTAAATAGTGTATATTTAAACTTATCTTACACAAAATTACAGAAAATTTTTCTCATTCATTTGTACATACTATATCTTCATATTTTGCTATAAAGTTTCTTAAAATATTGTCTGCAAAACACCTGACTCCATTCTAGCCCAGCCCTGTCCGAACTGCTTGGAATGAGGCACTAGAGCTTACGGATGAATTGAAAACAAGTTTGCTCATGTGACTCCACCACGTTAATAAGAAAAACATACCCACTCATTTATCATATTGCTAAATGATAGCTTCCAAAAAGTACTGTTTCCAAATACCCATTCTTAGGATTTCTACAGTGCCACTAAACAGAAAAATCAACAAACATGTTTCTTAAATTCTCGACATCACTTAGCTTCTTATTTCTTGGCGCATTAATGGGGGGGGCACTGTCTCTGAACATGGGGTTCTTTGCACAGGTCAGAATATTGGAGTTTGTCAGCATAGGCATAAAACCCTGACACTGGAATACCAAACCTTCCAGAGTTTTGGCAAAGAGGCCTCCACCAAGAGCTCAGGGCAGGGCTCCGTCAGTACCTAGGACAGCGCCCGGTGGAGGAAACTGGGCCTGAGAACAGCGGCTGAGACCTGAGAAACCTACCAGAGAAGCCTCTAGACATAAGGCCACTTGATCTCTCCCGCGGTCAGCAGCTCTTTCCAAATGACAACAAAGGAAATCCTAAGCACCTTTCACCTAGGAATGCAAGCCGCCCCCACACCCAGACTCCCTTCACAGTCCTCAGCGCCTGTTGCTAAGGGAGGGGAGACAGCGCTCAGGAAGCCTACAGACCAGGTGACAGCCCTCCTGAGATGCTGTGTGCATCAGGCAGAGCTGAAGACCGGGACTCTGGCCCAGTATTAGTACCTCGCGACAGGCCCGGAGCCCACGAGAGTGCAGGGAGCAAGGCAGGCAAGAACCTGGCGCCAGAGAGCGCGCCTTCCCCTGCAGATCAGAAAGCCCAGGCCAGCCGGCTCAGGCCTCCAGTCCAGCACCAGAGACATATATGGGCCCAGTCGGCCAGTTAGGGCCAGGGGCAGCTTCGGGAAGCTCAGGCACTCACCATGTTGACTTCAGAAACCATGTCGATGCTGGCGATGTCGATGTTCATCCCCACGCAGACTGGGGGACCTGCGGGAAGTACAGCATACCATGATCAACCTGGCTCCAGCAGGGGATACGGGTGTCTCTGAGAAGGGGGGCTCGCAAAGGAACATCCTCCCCACCCCGCTGCAGTTCCTTGGAGACCGCCCCCGCCTCCCTCTCCACCCAGACCGCCAACACGGTGGATCGCGCTTCCCGCAGCGGCCGCGCGCATCCCACTTACCCCCGAAGTCGGGTCTCAGACGAATGTCGTAGCCTTTCAACAGCTTGTCGACCGTCTCCTTCACAAAGGACATGTTTCCGGGGTCGTTTACGCTGAAGGAGGGGAACAGGGCACAGAGAACAGGGTCAGGCAGCGGCTCACTCGCCAGCGCCTGGCGCGCACACTGCCCGCCAGCCCGCGCCCGGCCCGCTTCCCATCAACCCATCAGCGACCCTACCTTTGGGCGCAGCAAACCACCGCCACCAGCACCGGGGCCGAGAAGATGCCGAAAAGCCTTCCTCCCGCAAAGCCCCACATCCCTTCGCCGCGCCCCGGCACGGGGGAGGGGGCGCCCCGCCGCCGTCGCGACCCGCAGCCGGGGCTGCTGCTGCTGCTGCTGCCACCACCACCACCGCCGAGCTGGCCCAGAGCGGAGGAGGCGGAGGGGGTGGGGGAGGAGGAAAGCAGGGGGAGGAGCGGGCTTGGGAGGGTGGAGCCCTGGCGCAGGAGCGTTGGGCGGGCGGAGGTGGGGGCGGAGTCTGCCAAGAACAGTGCCCGCCCCCTAAGTATCTTCGGTCATGGAGGGGCTCTAGCACCCTCTCCAGCCGTGGCAGAAGCCGCTCGGGACTTGCGGGGAGTGGCTGGAGTGCGGCTGCAGATCCTCGCTGGTCACTGCAGGCGAGGCCCACCACTGCGTGGCGCCTGGCAAGGCGGGGGATGGGCCATAGAACCAGCCCCTCTGAGCTCCCTACCGCGGGACCAGAGATGGGATCCGAGGTGGAACCCTGAGATGCTAAGGAAGAGCAGCAGAGGCGTGGGAATTGCTCCGCATTCCTAGCTGTATCCCACCCCGCCCTGCTCTGCTAGAGACTCAGTGGGCACTGCACAGAGCCTAGGCGCGCTCCCTGGTCAGGAGCCAAGCTGCAGAGCTGTGTGGAAGGCCCATCCTCACCTGCTGGGCTCAGATCCTTGGATCCCCTGGGTCCAGGAGAGCCAGATTAACAGCAGCAGGGCCTGGAGCCCAGAGCACATGGCATTGCTCCTCCAGCCTAACCTGAGTGGGATCTGCTCTGCTCTGTGGTCACTGAGATAGGAACCAACAGCGACATGGGGATCCCCGCCTCCCTCTGTCCCTACTCCCACCCCAGGTCTTTCCCGCCTGACCCATCTTCCAGCCCCTTACATGGTGACTTGATGTGTTTATCAAATATGACTACGGAAAACAGGCTCCTTAAGCTGTGCCTCTCCGCGTGTCTCGGGCACAACCATGTGAGTGCTGCACCTTTCCTGCTCACATGAATGCATTCATAATTTACTGTAAAGAGAAATCTTATCTATAAACTGCAATTGAAACCAGACTTAAGAGACCCTAGCTTCTCCTTCCAATGATGGAAAACAGTCTGCCTTTCTGGAGCACACCAGAAATATCCATACATATTTTAAGGTAAAGGTAAAGATCTTCGTTTATCATGTAACTGGCAACCAAACTATGGCGATCATTAGAAAACTGCTTGAATATTTTTTAAAAACAACTGGTGCATGCGCTGATTGTGTAACCACTGTCCACCGCTGGTGCCTTTTCCACCTGTACATCTCTTGAATATGCCCACTGGCATCAGCCCTACCCTGTGCATCACTACAGTACGCCCAAGGGGTGCTTACCTGTGGCCACAGTTTGCCTGCTTTTCTATAGTGAATGATAATCTTCAAAAAAGTTTTCCTGTACCTGGGCTTCTAATGTTGAGGAAGATGGCTACACAACCTTACTATAGTCAAATTAGGAGACCCACAGATAAGTCTATTTCTAGTTTCTGTAAACTGATTCAGGCATCCAGGTTGTGATGAGTGCTTAATAATATAACTACTTACCATTATTGACCCAGTTTTTTCTTTATATATATTTTTTCTTTTCTCTTACCAAGATTTATATCATTAAATATCTAAATCTAGACTTTCATACTCAAGCAGGCATGTTTTATGCATTAATTTTAAATATCTTTGCTTTTCTAAAAATCAGCTGTTTCATTTTTAGAACTGTGGATGTGACTGCATTACCTGGAAGATTCAGAGATAAATATAGCTCTCTAATTATTTGCTGGAAAAGTCTATTCACAAGTGCTTTGTATTCTATGTCCTGTTAGTGTGCACTAGAATTATCTACAAGATGGTACCTTCATTATGACACACATTTATGATTAGCCAATGTCTCTTGTTTGCATGCACTAACTTAATGATATGTCCTGCTGGGAATCGTTGCTATGAAAAATAAATGATGATCAAAAGACCATGTGAATAAGCCAAAGTCATAGCGAGACGGTCTTCCTCCCTACTAGCCAATATGTCCTAAGATTGGCAGAAACACATAACTAGTCATCTGTGCCCCACCTTAGATCTTCGCTTTCACCTCTCTCTGGAGTTCTTGGTCTCTTGTTAATCACCAGCCATTTCTTCAGCACCTATTTCTGTTACAGTTCTGATGATCCTTATATGGGAACAATCTCTCAATTTCATTTCATTACATATCTTGTCCATCTCCTCAACTGATGAGAAGATAAAATGTGTTCTACTGCAAATGATCCTACTCAAAATTTGAAATTCCGACAACCATAGGTTATAGGATGGACCTTTGTCCAACAGAAAGAAGGGGGTAGCGTATACACACTTCTTATTTCCTCTTAAGAAGTGTGGCTCCACAGATTCAGAGAAGCTAGCTAACAAGGAGGACCAAAGGAAGCATGGATCACCCTGGGAAGGGAAAAATAGGTGAGATCTCCTGAGTAAACTGGGGTAGAAGCAATAGAAGGGATGAGATGGGGATATACACATAAGGAAACAGGATGGTCCAGCTGGAACAGGGATGGGGTGGGAGAGCAATGCAAGAGATATCTTGTTAGAGGGAGACATTATGAAGTTAGGGAGAAATTTGGTGCTAGGGAAATTCCCAGGAATTCATAAGAATGACCTCAGCTTAGACTACTAGGAGTAGTGGAGCGGGCACCTGAACGGGCCTACCCCTATAATCAGACTGATGAATACCCTAACAGTCATCATAGAGCCTTCATCCAGTAGCTGATGGAAGCAGATGCAGAGATCCACCACCAAGCACTCCCTGATAAGATCTGAACATCCAGTCAAAGACAAAGAAAAGGTGAGGTTATCAAGATCATGAAGAGGAAATCTACAGAGACAACTGAACCAAGCTAGTGGAAACTCATGTACTTTAGACAGACATCTGTGGAGCCTGCATAGGACCAGACTAGGCCCTCTGCATGTGGGAGACAGTTATGTAGCTTGGTCTGTTTAAGGGGTACATGCTTTTTGGAGCCCATTACATATGGTGGGACACCTTGAACAGCCTTGATGGGGGTGGGAGGATTGGTCCTGCCTAAACTGAATGTTCCAGGCTTTACTGACTCCCCATGAAGGTCTTTAGTTTTCAGAGTAGGTGATGGGAGGGGTAATGAGAGTAGCGATGAGGGGGGATCTGTGGTTGTATATAAAATGAATTTTAAAAAATATCTTAAATTATAAAAAGAAGAAGTGTGACTCAGCCTCTTGAACCTGAGCCTCTGGGCCAGACCTGTCAGCACCTCAGGCTAAGCCCGGACGGTTTGCTGGCAAATGCCCCTATTTGCCCTTTCCCAGTCTCAATGTCTTTCCTTTCACTCCTGTTTTAATTGCTCCTGAGCACATTAATACAGAAATGTCACTTGAATTTTCCCTCAGGATATGTTTTCCGGGGAATCCAGGCTAAGCCTGGAACCACCTGGTAAGTCATTAAAAATATCATTTAAAATATGATCACTTTAAAATAAGAAAGAAACATTTAAAGGAACACACTCAGGTAACCACTGCAATCAAGTTGTATGACACAATAATGGGCTACCCTTTTGGTCACTTTGGTCACTTCGAAATGACCTCAGCCTACTTTAGTAGGTGTGCCAAAAGGCTGGATGAATACTGAGCACTACATACTATGTCCTTCACTGTTACTGGAGACACTGAAACCCAAAGATCATCACACCTTGATTAAGTGATAATGATGTGTTGGTCGATTCAGGAGTCTTATTTAGCACAATAGGGCCTATATGCCAAGAGAATTGGTCATCTTTCCAGGTTGTGTATTCTAGGAAACAACATGGGAAGTATCAGACTGCACACAAAGGACTGTGGGAGGCTTGAAAGAGCACACAGACTGGAAGTAAGGGAACCAAATTAATTCCACTCCTGCTGTATTATCAGATCACTTCCTTGCTCTATAACTCATTTTTCTTTTTTCTAGGCTGAAACAAAACTCATTCATGATAAAATATACTATTTTTGTTATTATGTGCTAATCATATAAAACAGTGGGTTTGATTTTTGGTGTCATATTGCTTTCATTTACTTTTGACAGAAAGACAAAAGAATTTTATTAGTTTATGGTAAGTAGATGTTTGTGATATAAGAAAGGGGAGGCAAATGGCATTTTATTCAGCTAGGCTAGGATTCTTTGTTATATAGATCCTCAGGTGGAGTGTTGGGATTTTCTAGATTTGTTTGGAGTACAGGTTTTGTGAGTAGCTAGTGTACCCCTAGTGGAAGGAGCATTCATGACATGAGCATGATCATGTCAAAGACTCCAATGTCTCATGTCTCAGACTCATGGAAATGGCAAGACCTTCCCTAGACCAGGCTCAGAATAGTGGCAAGGTCTTCCTCTGGTGCCAGTATAGACACTGATAGAGTGTGAAAAAACACCAACCCTGGGTGACAAAAGCCAGAGCCTGCTCCCCTACATAGAGCCCCTGTCTACCCAGATTAGCTAACTCAACTGCTCATCCAGCTGTTTCTGGTAAATCTGCTGAGTTTCCAGGCTGCTAGTGCATCTCTATCAGAATGCACATCTCACCCAATCACAGCTTCTCTATATGTGCATCTCTTGGTTCTTCATCTCCTGCCACCCAGTCAGATCAATTTTAAAGTCATGTAGATCATTAAAAAGTTTTCGTAATTTCTCATCCTGGTTTTGTGGATTTCATTTGCACCTGCTGTAATATCTCCCGTTTGCTACAGTTTTACTAATTTGGGTCTTATTTGTCCCAGCTAGTTAATGATTTACCTATATGGTTTATGTGATTACTCAAGGGTTATTCTTTCAGTCTCCAGTTCATTCATTTCTGCACTGAACTCCATTATTTCTTTCTATTCACTGTCTTTTCTGTTTGGCTTGTTTATGTTTATCTTTATGCATATCATTAAAGTGTTTGTTTGGGATCCATCTATTTAACAAGAGCACTCATAGTAAGGGATGCTCCTCTAAGAGCTAACTGCCTTTGTTGTGTCCTAAAGCCCATGTCAGCTAAGTTTTCATTTTCATTTCATTCCATTCTTTTGCTTTTCTCCAGTTTCTTCAATGGTTTTGGTCATTCCAGAGTGTTTTACCCAATTTTCATATATTTCAGATTTTTTCTGCACTTCCCATGCTATAAATTTGTACTTTTGTTCTACTATTATCTGATATAGATACAAGGAACTGTTTATATTATTTCATATTTGGTATGATTTGCTTTATTTTGCCTGAAATGACACCTATTTTAGAGAAAGTTTGATGGACTTCTAAGAGAATGTATATTCCTTGGCTGTTAGACAAATATCTGTTAAATCTATTTAACCCTTCATGTAAACTTATTCTGAACTTCATTGATGTTTAGTCTAAAGAGTGAAGTGTTAAAATGCCTACTATGGTTGTTTTTTAATGTCCATTATTATTTGTTTATATAACATTGAGGGCCCTAAGATTCAACATATATGCATTAGAATTGTAAATCTTCTTCATGGTTCTTCTCTCTGTTGATATGTGGTGGCCATCTTTATTACTTCTGATTACTTTGATTTGAAATGACTTTGTCAGATTATAACTGTTATACCAATTTATGAGGACATCTATTTGCTTCATAAATTATCTTGTATCCTTTCATCTTCAGCCTGTGTCTTACCATTTGATGTAATTTCTTAGGGACAAAAGGTAGTTGGATCTTATCTTTTAAATGTAATCATCTATGTCTGTGTCCTTAAATTGTAGAGTGAAAGCAATTTAAATTTGGGGTTAGTGGGAGCTCTGCTGATTCCTATAATTTTCTCAGTGACTAGATTATTATTTGGCATTTTTCTCTTCTCCATTCATATGAAGGTTTTACTGGTTTGATGAATTCTTCCTACATTCTCTTTTGTTCATCTGTTACGCCCAAGAAATTTATTTTCTGCTGCTTCCCTTGGTGACTTTCTTTCCATGATTACCTTAAATATCTTGTGTGACGCTGCCTTGGTAGTTATGCACTGCTTTAGTTTGCTCTTGAATTGTTCATCTGCTTATTTCACTGCTTGAGGAGTTACACACATTTCAGTGAGTATTGCTGCCTAGTTTTTCATGTTCCTTGGGTTTTTCTCTTGCCATTTGAGGAACTGTTGGCTTTATATCTCTTGTATTTTTATTTGAGGATCTTCCTAATGAGCAGCTTACTCTTAGGAACTCAGTCCCTACTACTTCTCATCCAATTACTTTTTGATGCGGACCCTTCATTATTCATCCTCTAGGTTGCCTTGCAGCTGGAGCTGTAAGGCTTGCTCCTCTTGGGCTCTCAACTGTCTGTTTCTCCAGTTTCAGCTAACCCATTGTCCGCTTTGGAAGAGGCCACTGTCCTTCCTCTACTTCTCACTTTAGAAAGTCGTCTGCTCTTCATCATGTTAACCAACCTTTCCTTCAGTACATCCCCTGGAGGCAGATTCATATCCCTGGGAATGCCTTCACTCTGCTATGTATGTGGAGGCTAGGTTAAACCCAGAAGCCTGGTCATGCTTATCCTGAACTTTGTTGATGTTCTAAACTAATATCACTTTGTTTGCTTTTTTTTTTTTATTTTAGCCTGATATACTTTCCTACTATATTTTGTGGTAAAATCAGAAAATGTTACCAATATATAGCTCAGTTATTTTTAATTTATTGGTTGGTATCAATATATAAACAATTTTAAATGACTCACTTGAATGTGGAGTTTAATTTTCCAATGTTTTTATATTTTCAACATTAAGAAAAATTGAAAAGCCCATCGGTTCTGCTTCAGGGACCAGGTGCTGTCTGCAGAGTGAGTCCCAGTGCACTCTGTAACAGGCACAGACAAAGTCTGCCTATCACCATACTCAAGCTGCTGCTGAGGGAATTTGCATGGCTACCCACCTCCACCTCCAATTGAGTGAACAGGTAACTACTGGGGTCCCTGAAGGACAGACTCAGACCCTGCCTAGAGAGGTGGCAGGAGACACACAAGCCCGAGTGCCCCAACTGACCAGGACCCATCTAATCATGAACCACTGAAGCCATGGGCAAACGTCAGTGCAAAAACTTACAAAATAATACAAAGAACAACAAGATAACTCAAGAAGGAAGTGGTGATCTTACAAATACAAGACCTGAACTGAGCAATGAAGAGGAAACAGAAGGAAGAAACACCAAAAATTCCTTTTTGATGATCATCGAAGCTCTCAAAGAAGATATGAAAAATAGATTAAAGAAATAGAAGAAAATACAAACAAAAAATTGGAAGAGATGAACAAATCTATGAAAGAAACATGCCAGGAACTAAAAACTGAAATAGAAGCAATACAAAAGGCACAAAATGAGGCAAAGATGGAAATAGAAAATCTGAAGAAAAAAGCTGGAACCACAGATACAAGCATAACAAACAGAGTTCAAGAGATGGAAGACAGAATCTCTGAAGTGGAAGACTCAGTAGCTCAAATAGATATATCAGTCAAAGAAAATAGTAAAACTAAAAAATCCATAACTCAAAATATTCAGGAAATATGGGACACCATAAAAAGACTTAACTTGAATAGGAACTTCTAATAGGAATAGAAGAAGGAGAAGAATACCAGCTCAAAGGCACAGATAATGTTTTCAATAAAATCATAGAAGAAAACTTGACTAACCTGAAGAAGGAAATGCCTATAAAGATACAAGAAACTTACAGAACACCAAATAGATATGACCCCCAAAAAAATCAGTGCGTCACATTATAATCAAGCCAAAAAACATACAGAACAAAGAAAAAATTTTAAGAGCTGCAAAGGAAAAGGGCCAACTCACATAGAAAGGCAAACCCATAAGAATAACACCTGACTATTCAATGGAAATGATGAAAGCTAGAAGGGCTTGGTCAGAAGTTATACAGATGCTAAAAGAGCATGGCTGCCAAACCAGAATACTATACCCTGCAAAATTATCAATCACCATAGACGGAGAAAACAAGGTATTTCAGGACAAAGTCAGACTGAAAGAAAATCTATCTACCAATCCAGTACTACAGAGCATATTAGAGGGAAAGCTCCAACATAAGGACCCCAGATACACCCACGAAATCACAAACAATCAATAATTCCCCAGAAGAATACCCTAGAGAAAGGAAATACAAACAAGTTATCAACAAAAATGGCAGGAAATATTAATCAATGGTCACTAATTTCCCTTAATATAAATGGTCTCAACTTTCCTAAAAATGTCACACACTAACAAGATGGATACAACAACAGAAGCCATCCTTCTGTTGCCTACAAGAAACATAAATCAACAGCAAAGACAGACACAGACTTAGAATAAAGGGTTGGGAAAAGATTTTCCAGTCAAATGATCCTAAGAAACAAGCGGCAGTTGCCATCCTAATATCTAACAAAGTAGACTTTAAGGTAAAAGCAATTAAAAGGGACCAAGATGGTCACTACTTATTCATCACAGAAAAAATTGGTCAAGAGGAGATTTCAATCATGAATATTTATGCCCCTAATATAAGGGTACCTACTTATGTAAAAGAAACACTGCTAAAGTTCGAATCGCACATCAATTTTTACACCCTAATAGTGGGAGACTTCAATACCCCACTTTCAACCTTGGGTTGGTCAACCAGACAGAGACTCAACAGAGAAATAAGGAGTCTAAAAGAGGTTATGATGCAAATGGATTTAATAGATATCTACAGAAGCTTCCACCCAAATGCAAAGGAATATACATATTTCTCAGCTCCTCATGGAACTTTCTACAAAATTGACCACATAATTGGTCATAAAGCAAATATCAGCAGATACAAAAAAATGGAAATAATCCCTTATAACATATTGGACCACCAGGGCCTAAAGTTAGAGTTCAACAACATCAAAACCCAAAGAAAGCCTACTAACTCATGGAAACTAAACATCACTCAGCTGAACCATCTCTGGGTTAAGTAAGAAATTAAGAAAGAAATCAAAGTCTTCCTAGAATTTAATGAAAATGAATCCACAATGTATCCAAACTTGTGGGACACAATGAAAGCAGTCTTAAGAGGAAAATTCATGGTGCTAGATGCCTACATGAAAAACCTAGAGAAATCCCACACTAGAGACTGAATAGCTCAGCTGAAAGCCTTAGAACAATTAGAAGCAGACTCACCTAGAAGGAGTAGATGGCAGGAAATAATCAAACTTAGAGCTGAAATCAATACAATTGGAACAAAAAGAACAATACAAAGAATCAACAAATCTATGAGTTGGTTCTTTGAGAAAGTTAACAAGATAGATAAGCCCTTAGCCAAACTAACCAAAAAATAGAAAGAGAGTGTTCAAATCAACAAAATCAAAAATGAAAAGGGGGACATAACAACAGATGCCCAGGAAATACAGAGAATTATCAGATCATATTTTGAAAATCTGTATTCCACAAAAAATGGAAAACCTAGAAGAAATGGACAACTTTCTGGACAGGTACCATCTACCAAAATTAAATGAAGATCAGATTAATTACCTAAACAGGCCTAGAACCCTTAAGGAAATTAAACCTGTCATTAAAAACCTCCCCAAAAATAAAAGCCCTGCCCCAGATGTTTTTAGTGCCGAATTCTACCAGACATTCAAAGAAGAATTACTACAGTTACTCCTCAAACTATTTCACACAGTAGAAACTGAAAGAATATTGCCAAATTCCTTTTATGAGTCCACAGTCACCCTAATGCCCAAGCCACTCAAAGACATAACAAAGAAGGAGAATTACAGACCAATTTCCCTCACGAATATTGATGCGAAAATTCTCAACAAAATTTTGGCAAACCGTATACAACAATGTATAAAACATATCATCCACAATGACCAAGTAGGCTTCATCCCAGAAATGCAGGGCTGGTTTAACAGTCAAAAAACTGTAAATGTTATCCATCATATAAACAAACTAAAGGAAAATAACCACATGATCATATCCTTAGATGCTGAAAAAGCCTTTCACAAAATCCAACACTCCTTTATGATTAAAGCCCTGGAGAGATCAGGAATACAGGGAGAATACCTAAATATAATAAAGGCGATTTACAACAAGCCGACACCCAGTATCAAACTTAATGGAGAAAAACTCAAAGCAATCCCACTAAAGTCAAGAACTAGACAAGGATGTCCTCTTTCCCATTATCTATTCAATATTGGTCTCGAAGTTTTAGCTAAAGCAATAAGGGAATGAAAAGAGATTAAGGGGATACAAATTGGAAAAGAAGAAGTGAAGCTATCTTTATTTGCAGATGATATGATTATATACATAAGTGACCCACAAAATTCTTCCAAGGAACTGCTAAGGCTGACAAACACCTTCAGCAATGTAGCAGGATACAAGATTAACTCAAAGAAATCAGTAGCCCTTCTATACACTAAAGATAGAAGAGCTGAAAAAGAAACAAGGGAAACATCACCCTTCATAATAGCTGCAAATAGTATTAAATACCTTGGAGTAACTATAACCAAAGAAGTAACAGACCTATTTGACAAAAATTTTAAATCACTGAAGAAAGAAATTGAAGAGGATATCAGAAAATGGAAAGCTCTCCCATGTTCCTGAATTGGTAGGATCAACATAGTAAAAATGGCAATTCTACCAAAGGCAATCTACAGATTCAATGCACTGCCCATCAAAATCCCAACACAATATTTTTTGGTCCTTGAAAGAACAATACTCAATTTCATTTGGAAAAACAGGAAAGCCAGGATTGCCAAAACAATTTTAGTCAACAAAACAACCTCAGGAAGTATCACCATCCCTGACTTCAAGCTATACTATAGAGCTACAGTAATATAAACAGCCTGGTACTGGCATAAAAACAGACCTGTGGATCAATGGAATAGAATTGAGGATCCAGACATTAACCCAAAAACCTATGAACACCTGATCTTTGACAAAGAAGCCCAAAACATTCAATGGAAAAAAAGATAGTATATTTAACAAATGTTGTTGGCATAGCTGGATGGAAGTGTGTAGAAAAATGCAAATAGATCAAAGCCTGTCACCCTGCACAAAACTCAAATCCAGTGGATCAAAGACTTCAACTTAAACCCAGCCACTTTGAACTTGATAGAAAAGAAAGTGGGAAACACACTTCTACGAATTGGCACAGACGACCACTTCCTAAATATAACACCAGTGACACAGACACTAAGACCAACAATCAGTAAGTGGGATCTCCTGAAGCTAAGAAGCTTCTGCAAAGCCAAGGACACTGTCAATAGGACAAAACGACAGCCTACAGAATGGGAAAAGATTTTCACCAACCCTACAAGTGATAGAGGACTGATCTCTAAGATATATAAAGAGCTCAAGAATCTAGAGCCCTAAACCTTGAATAACGCAATCAAAAAATGAGGTACATATCTAAAAAGGGAATTCTCAGCAGAGGAACTACAAATGGCTGAAAGGCACCTGAAAAAGTGCTCTTCATCTTTAGCCATCAGAGAAATGTAAATCAAAACAAGTTTGAGATACCACCTAACACCTGTTAGATTAGCTCAAATAAATGGCACAGATGACAGCCTATGCTGGAGAGGATGCGGAGCAAGGGGAACACTCCTCCATTGTTGGTAGGAATGTAAGCTTGTTCAGCCACTTTGGAATGCAATATGGCAGTTTCTCAGAAAACTGAGAATCAATCTCCCCAAAGACCCAGCAATACCACTTCTGGGTGTATACCCTAAAGAGACACATTCACACTCCAAAGGTATTAGCTCAACTATGTTCATTGCACCATTATTTGTAATAGCAAGAACCTGGAATCAACCTAGATGTCCCTCAACTGAAGAATGGATTAACAAACTGTGGTACATCTACACAATGGAATACTACTCAGCAGTAAGAAAAAATGATATCCTAAAATTCGCAGCAAATGGATGGATTTGGAGAATATCCTCCTGAGCGAGGTACCACAAACTCAGAAAGATAAGCAGGGGATGTACTCACTCATTAGTGGTCTCTAAACAAACAAACAAACAAAAATGCCAAGCATGCCCAAGTGGCAAACCACAACCACTGAACAGCTTGGGATCAGAAACACCTTGGACTGACCCTTCGAATCCCACTCCAAGTATAGGAACACCTGACTCACTCTTGAGCGAGGGTGGACAAAACTGGATTTGCCAGGAGTGGAGACTGAACTAGGCATTATTGGTCAGTGGGACCATAGGACTGTCTGCTCCCTGCCCAGGGAGGAGATGGGAAGTGGTCAAGAAGAAAAAATGACCTGATGTGGTGGGAAGGGGAAGGGACCTTCAATAAGGATATACAGGGATGGAAAAAAAAAATCAGAGGGAAAGCTGAACACAAAGGAAATGTATGTGTAGCAATCTTATTTGCATTATCACCCTTGATAAGTCATGCTTATGATTTTTAATCTTCTTTATAGTTATTGTTAACTTATCAGCATTTTAAATTCATTTTACTGTTTTTCTTGATAAATACAAAATAAATAAAGAAGAAAAAGAGAGGAAAAAAAAGAAAAAGAAAAATTGAAAAAAATGATTATATAATTTAAATATTTTTAAATGCATTTGTTTCATATACTTTCTTAAGACAATTTTTTGAAAAATGTTTTTGAAGCTTTTTCATCTATAATGTATTATCATCCTCTTTTCCTTTTATCTTGAGCTTTTTTACATCATTCTTATAAGACAATGCTTTCTCCTCTAAAATTGAGGTGAACAGTATCATAGGTACTGTTGAACAAAGTATTAGTGCTGTTATCCTGCCTCTTTTTTAGTATTATCGTGAGGAAAGCAGCCGTTATTTCTGTCCACACCCCCCACTCCCATTTGCACCAAGTAATAGTTCTTTGTTTCTGGCTTTTATAGAACTCAGTTAAAAATACATGTTATAAAAGGAATTCCCAGAAAGCTCCCCAAAGTGCCATTCATGGATTATGAGCTTCATGTCAATTTCTATCACCTCTCAGTGGCTTTTGACAAATCTGGTAACTCATGATATGACCTGAAATGACTCCAAGTTAACCCACATGTACAAAGGAGCTCTAGGAAAAGCTGCTAAACACAAATGCAGAACAGTCCTGAAGCTAGGCAAAGCCAGCTTGGGGATTTGGGGGAGTTCTACATCTTGCAGAGCTTAAAATGAAATTGTGGACTCATGATGGGAACTGAACTGAACTCCAGATGAGACCCATGGGTCCCAAAAGGACATTGGGAAATCAACTGGTACTTAGCAGGAAGCTTCATCCCTAGATTTCATAGTGCTGGAAGTTTCTAAACATATACTAGGGAAGAAAGTCATGAACAGTCTTCCCTAGCTGTAACATTGGGAGCTAAAATCATGAGTGGCCTGGTAAGATCTGCCCACTAAAACAATAGTGTCACAAATGCTATGACTATAACACAGCACTTTCAAGTTAGATTTAAAACTAAAAGATGAAAGCCATGCCAAGTATGGTTAACTAAAGCAAAGCCCATAGCTGCCTAGGTCATAGGCTCTAGTAAGATCCTTGTACTGATATTTTGCTCAATGGACACAGTAACAAACTACCTCTTAAGTTCTTATCTTTATAAATAAATGAATCTCTTGTCTCACACCCAAATAGCTTCTTATTACAGTAGGTGATGATGAATACAAAAACCTTCAAGAGGTCAGTGTGCATAGAATGAGAGACTTTGGAGTACTAAACTCTAAATAGCATATATGTATTGTACTTCACTCCACCAAAGCTTGTATATTATCATGAAGGATAAAAGAAAGTGATTTTAACTCTCTTAAGTGCCAGAGGGAGTGGGTGTCTACAGTGAAATAGTATTTGCTGAACATGACAATACTGTTGTTCACAGGAACTTATGGCCCCTAGAACTACATCTATAAGACCTACAAAAGGGCAAGCCAGACAAACGTCCCAGCATAATTACATAGGGGATGGAATTCACCTTTAGCTGAGGAGTACTGACACCTGATGGCTGCATAGAGAAGAGTACTCATTTTTCTTCAGAGATGGGTCCTCTAACAGGCAAGCATGATCTAGTATATGGTCCATGCACATTCAAGGATTTCTCAGCAGTGATTTAGAAACCGTAAAGAAAGAAGATATTAAATTGGAATGGGATAGTGGTGGAGGAAATAGAAGAGAAATTACAGGGGAAAGAATGGGGATGGATTTATTGAAACACATTATGTGCTTATATGAGTATTAAAGTATTTAAATAAATAATGGAAAATTATACATTTGTTCCACCTTAAATAATGCATTTACTCTTTACCATTAGTCTTTCTGTATAATATTTTAAAAATATTCTTGTCACTTCAGCTATTAAAAGAAGACAATAAAGAGGAAAGATAAATGCCTGTATTTAATCTTCCATGTTTAACTCTTAGCTCCATTAATACATTTGCTAATACTAGATCATTCACACATTCCTGAAATAAACCATAACTGTCCATACTCTATCACTCTATTTTAATTTATGTGAATCTGTCAATATAACTTTCATTATTCCTTCTTTCACAGAGCATAATTACAAAGTTAGAAGAGCATTTAACAATTTCTCTGAGCTAGCTGTCTTTCGCAATTTTCACTCTTTTCTTCTCAAAAGATTTCACACTTATTTTCTTTTCTCTTTTTTTGGTGAGATTTTCTAAGCAGAAAAGTCATCAGTTTCTATTAATTTGGAATCAGTGCTGATTTTGTTTAACTGCAGACTGTTACTTTGCCGGTGGACTGCCTGGTCAGCCATTAGTTTCTCATGGCTGTGGGATGGTAGAAGCCCCAGCCTTGTCTTTAATTTTATGCTGCAGATATGACTATCATTGTTCTTTTTCTGTGTCCTTCTTTGGATTGTTTTAGCCATGTCTTACTGAGAATTTTCTCAGATTCATAGAAATCTGCTTCTATTGCGGCTTTTATGATTATCTTTTAAATATCTTTGCAGATGTCTTGGGGCAATTTAATGGACTATCCACTCTGCAGAAGCTCTAGGCCTTATGTAGGCAGAACTTTAGCAGACAGCAGCCATGGGAAATTGAATATTTTCTACTCACTGAGTTGAACTTGCAAGAACAGAATACTCAATAGTAATGCTCTCTATCACCAAAAATAAGATTCATCCAAACCAAAAGATGGGCAAAGCACACCACATAAACATGAGACATAAAAATAAAGGCAATGTGAGTCCTCATAATAACTCCTCAACTATGAAAATTACACATACTGAAATAAATAAAGTAACAGAGAAAAATTTTAAAGGTTGTCTATTAAAAATATAACAAGTAACCTGAGGAAAAAATAAAACAAAGTAGATGAATTCAACCCAGGATCAGGAGCAGAAAGTCAGCAAAATATAAAATTCAAAAAGTGGATGAGAAAATAAGTAATATCACTAAAATAGCAACATGTGAGAGAAATTCAGAAAGGCAATTCATATTTTTTTAATTTTTATTATGAATAAAGTTACATTTTCTATTCCTGTATATCCTTATTCAAGGTCCCTTCCTCCACCACCACCACATGAGGTCACTCTCTCTTCTCCACATCTCCCCATCACCCTCCACAGCATGGCTTAATACAGCATCCACTCCTGGCACATCCAGTTTCCTCACCCCAACATCAAGACTGGGTCAGGTGTTCCTCTGGAGTGTGATCCAAGGAGTTTCAAACCCAAGCTGTTCAGTGGTTGTCGTTTGCCACTTGGACATGCTTTGCTTTCTGCTTTTTTGTTTAGAGTCCATTAATGAGTGCGTACATTCCCTGCTTATCTTTTTAGGTTTGTAATACATTGCTTAGGAGGATATTCTCCAAATCCATCCATTTGCCTGCAAATTTTAGTATATCATTTTTTTTTTTTTACTGCTGAGTAGTACTCCATTGTATAGACATACCACAGTTTGCTAATCCATTCTTCAGTTGAGGGACATCTAGGTAGTTTCCAAGTTCTTGCTGTTAAGAATAATGCTGCTATGAACATAGTTGAGCATTGGGAGTGCGACTGTGCATCTTTAGGGTATACACCCAGAAATGGTATTGCTGGATCCTTGGGGAGATGGATTCCCAGTTTTCTGAGAAACCTCCATACTGCATTCCAGAGTGGCTGAACAAGCTTACACTCCCACCAACAATGGAAGAGTGCTCCCCTTGCTCCACAACCTCTCCAGCATAGGCTGACATCTGTGTCTTTTATCTTAGACAATCTGACAGGTGTCAGGTGGTATCTCAAAGTTGTTTTAATTTGCATTTCTCTGATGGCTAAAGATGTTGAATGTTTTTTCAAGTGCCTTTCAGCCATTTGTAATTCTTCTGCTGAGAATTCCCTTCTTAGTTCTGAAAACCATTTTTTGATTGGATTATTCAAGGTTTGGAGCTCTAGATTCTTGAGTTCTTTATATATTTTAGAGATCAATCCTCTATCACTTGTAAAGTTGATGAAAATCTTTTCCCATTCTGTATGCTGTCATTTTGTCCTATTGACAATATCCTTAGCTTTATAGAAGCTTCTAAGTTTCATGAGGTCCCATTTAGTGATTGTTGTTCTTAGTATCTGTGCAACTGGTTATATTTAGGAAGTGGTCACCTGTGTCAATTTGCAGAAGTGTATTTCCCACTTTCTTTTCTATCAAGTTCAGACGAGCTTGGTTTATGTTGAGGTCTTTGATCCACTTGGATTTGATTTTTGTGCAGGGTGACAGGCTTGGTTCTATTTGCATTTTTCTAAACACTACCAACCAGCTATGCCAACACCATTTGTTAAAGATACTATCTTTTTTCCATTGAATATTTTGGGCCTATTTGTCGAAGATCAGGTGTTTATAGGGTTTGGGTTAATGTTCAGATCTTCAATTTGTTTCCATTGATCCACAAGTCTGTTTTATATGCCAGCAGCAGGCTGTTTTTAATACTGTAGCTCTATAATATAACTTGAAGTCGGGGATGGTGATGCCTCCTGAAGTTCTGTTGTTGAGCAAAATTGTTTTGGCAATCCTGGCTCTCCTGTTATTCCAAATGAAATTGAGTATTGTTTTTTCAAAGTCCTTAATATATTGTGTTGGGATTTTGATGGGCAGTGCATTGAATCTGTAGATTGCTTTAAGTATGATTGTCATTTTCACTATGTTGATCCTACCTATCCAGGAACATGGGAAAGCTTTCCATTTTCTGATATCCTCTTCAATTTCTTTCTTAAGTAATTTAAAATTTTTGACAAATGGATTTGTTACTTCTTAGGTTATAGTTACTCCAAGGTATTTAATGCTATTTGCAGCTATTGTAAAGGGTGATTTTTTTTTCATTTCTTTTTCTATACATTTCAGTGTATAGAAGAGCTACTGATATCTTTGAGTTAATCTTCTATCTTGAAATATCACTGAGGGTTTTTATCAGCTGTTGAAGTTTCCTGGTAGAATTTTGTGGGTCACTTATTATAAAATCATATCATTTGCAAATAGAGATAATTTCACTCCTTCTTTTCTAATTTGTATCCTTTCGTTCTCTTATTGTTTACCTAAAACTTCCAGATCTATATTGGCTAGATAAGAGGAGAGAGGAGATCCTTGTTTAGTTCCTGATTTTAGTGGGATTGCTTTGAGTTTTTGTCCATTAATTTTGATGTTGGCTGTCGACTTCTTGAAAATCACCTTTATTATATTGAGATATTTTCCCTATATTCCTGATTCCTCCAGAGCTTTTATCATAAAGGAGTGTTGGATTTTGTCAAAGGCTTTTTCAGCATCTAAGAATATGATCATGTGGAGTTTTTGCTTTAGTTTGTTTATATGATGGATGACGTTTACAGTTTTTTCTATGTTGAACATCCCTCCATTTCTGGGATGAAGCCTACTTGATCATGATGAATGATATTTTTTATATATTGTTGTATACAGTTTGCCAAAATTTTGTTGAGAATTTTAGCACCATATTCATGAGGGAAATTGGTTTGTGATTCTCCTTCTTTCTTGTGTCTTTGAGTGGCTTGGGTAATAGGGTAATTGTGGCCTCATAAAAGGAATTTAGCAATATTCCATCGGTTTCTACTGTGTGAAATAGTTTGAGGAGTAATGGTAGTAATTCTGCTTTGAATGTCTTGTAGAATTCTGCACTGAAAAGATCTAGACCTGGGCCTTTTTTTTTTTCTTGGGAGGCTTTTAATGGCAGCTTCAATTTCCTTAAGGGTTATATGTCTGTTTAGGTAATTAATCTGATCTTCATTTAATTTTGGTAAATGGTACCTGTCCAAAAAGCTGTTCATTTCTTCTGAGTTTTAATTGCTTTTAGCTTAAAGTCTACTTTGTTAGATATTAGGATGGCAACCCCAGCTTGTTTCTTAGGCTCATTTGATAGGAAAATCTTTTCCCAACCCTTTACTCTGAATCTGTGTCCCTCTTTGTGGTTGAGATGTATTTCTTGTATGCAGCAGAAGGATGGTTCTGTTTTTGTATCCATCTTGTTAGTGTGTTTCTTTTTATAAATGAGTTGAATCTATTGCTATTAAGGGATAATAGTGACCACTGATTAATATTTCCTGCTATTTTTGGTGGTAGCTTGCGTGCATTTCCTTTCTCTGGAGTATTCTTCTCTGGGATTATTGACTGTTTGTGGTTTCATGGGTGCATCTGTGATCCTTAGGTTGGAGTTTTCCTTCTAATGCTTTCTGGAGGGCCGGATTAGTAGATAGGTATTGTTTCAATCTGAGTTTGTCATGAAATATCTTGTTTACTCCACCTATGTTGATTGATAATTTTGCTGGGTCTGTATTCTAGGCTGGCAGCAATGCTCTTTTAGTGTCTGTATAACTTCTGACCAAGCCCTTCTAGCTTTCATCATTTCCATTGAGGAATCAGGTGTTATTCTGATGGGTCTGCCTTTATAAGTTAGTTGGCTCCTTTCTTTTGCAGCTCTTAAAATTTTTTCTTTGTTTTGTATGTTTTGTGGCTTGATTATAATGTGGCGCATTGACTTTTTTGGGGGGGTCATATCTATTTGGTGTTCTGTAAGCTTCTTGTATCTTTATAGGCATTTCCTCCTTCAGGTTAGGGAAGTTTTCTTCTATGATTTTATTGAAAACATTATCTGTGCCTTTGAGCTGGTATTCTTCTACTTCTTCTATTTCTATTATTCTTGGGTTAGGTCTTTTTATGGTGTTCCAGATTTCCTAGACATTTTGTGTTATGGCTTCTTTAGTTTTAGTATTTTCTTTGACTGATGTATCTATTTCAGCTACTGAGTCTTCCACTTCAGAGATTCCATCTTTCATCTCTTGGATTCTGTTGGTTATGCTTGTATCTGTAGTTCTAGCTCTTTTCTTCAGATTTTTTATTTCCATCTTTGCCTCATTTTGTGCCTTTTTTATTGCTTCTATTGCAGTTATTAGTTACTTGAATGTTTCTTTCATTTTTTTTTGGTTTACCTTTTCTTTATTTTCTTTCAAGTATTTGTTCATCTCTTCCAATTTTTGGTTTGTATTTTCTTCAATTTCTTTAAGTAAATTTTTTATATCTTCTTTGAAGGCATCAATAATCTTCATAAAGGTGTTTTTGGTGTTGCTTCCTTCTGCTTCCTCTTCATTGCTCCTCTCAGGTCTTGTAATTGTAGAATCATCAGTTTCTTCTGGAGTTGCCTTATTGTTCTTTATATTATTGTATGTATTTTTGCACTGGTGTCTGTCCATGGCTTCAGTGGTTCACAATTAGGCCGCTCCTAGTCAGTTGTGGCAAGAGGGCTTGTGTGTCTCCTGTTTCCTCTGAGCAAGGGGTCAGCTCGATCTCTGACTCTGCTCTGGGCTGGGGTCTGAATTTCAAGGCCTCATTCCCTCTCTGATGATTCAGTTTGCCCTGGAGGTGTGGATGGCCATGCAATGTCCTCTCCTTTAGGTGTGGCTGGAGGAGCCCCTCACAAGCAAACCCTAGTCCTGTGTGCTAAGGAGAGTCTGGGATCAGGCTCTGCAGATTGACTCTGGTCCTGGAACACAACTTTTTGTGCGAGCAATCAAGCACAGGAACCTGCTCTCCTCACCTCTGGACAGGGTCTGAATTTCAAAGTCCTCAGTCCTTCTCTGCTGATGCAGTCGGAGGCGGGGCTGGCCGTGCAAGGTCCCCTCTTTTGGCTGTAGCTGGAGGAGCCCCTCACAGCCAAATCCCAGTCCTGTCTGCCAAGGAGAGCCAGGGATCAAGCACCACAGACCGATCCTGGTCCTGGAACACCGCAATTCATATTTTAAAAAGAAGAAAAGATGAATGAAAAATTCAATGAACTAATTTAAAAAAATAGAAAGTATCATCAATAGGCTTGAACAAACAAGGTAAAAATATGGAAATGAAGAGCAACATTGCAGTCAAACATTAAATGGGATAGAAATAAATAAGCATACCTATAATATCTAAGAACTATTAGGTCTGATCAAGAAACTGAAGCCATTAGTCTATGTAAGAAAAGGCAAAGAAAATCTATTAATAAAATTATGGCAAAATTTTTTCTAAATATAGAGAAAGAAATTAGCATTAAAATGTAAAAGGCAATTCCAAATATACGTGAAAAATCTACCAGTTATCCATTATTGTCAAGACATCAAAAATAAAACATAAAGGTGACCTCTGCCCTCCAAGAATTTACCCACCCAAACAGAAATATGTATAGATTAAAAAATTAAAAACTATAATAAAGCAATTCAAATTATCTACAAATACAGCAAAATGGAATAACATATCTCTTGCTAGTCACCTAAAAAGAAAAGAAAATACATAATGTGTTTTAAACATTGAAAATAAATACCTCCCAAGCAAGGTTACTACATCAATCTTTTTAAAATTGTTATAGTGAAAATGACAACTTAAGACAAGCATAAACTAAGGCAATTGTGGGCTATGAAGTCAACACTGCCCATATTTAAACAAATAATATACACACAGGAGGAAGAAAACTCTCTTAACCAGAACAGAGCAGGAATAAATAAATAAATTTTAAGAGATTACATGAACAAAAGAGAATTAGAAAGGTGTCTATTATATTGCACATAGTAAACTAACAAATCCCTGATAGTAACTGATTTTTTTTTTTTTAAAAAAAAAAGCAGCAAACAACCACCCAATCTAAAAAACAACCCAAAATTACATGAATGAAAAAAGTCTTAATAATAATCTTAAATGTAAATGGACTCAACTCATCAATAAAGAGATGAAGACTGAGTCATTGACTAAATTAAAACAAATTATCGACTGTCTCTGAGAAACACACTTCACTGTTAAAGTCACTACAAATTGAGAGACAAAAAAGGAACAAAATAGTCTACCAAGGCAAAGGACGTTAAATGCAAGCTGGTGCAATTATTTTAATATCCAACAAAATAGATGACTTCAACTAAAAATTAGAATAGATAAATAAGGCTACAATATATGAATCAAGAGAATATTTTGTCAAGAAGATGTAAGAACCATACATATGCATGTTGTGGATGTTGGGCTTTTAGTTTCATAAAACAAAAGAAAATAGATACAAAAGAACAGACACGTCCTTGTGTAATTACAATTGCTGTTTTCAGAATCTCCTCATCTCTATATAGGTCAATTAAACTAAAAACTAAAGAACTTCAGGGCTAAACTACAATGTAGATAAAATTCCTCAACATACATACTGAATATTTATTCTATTAAATATAGCATATGTTTTCTCAGGAGCCTATAGGATATTCTATAAAAATACATCACATTCTAGGCCATAAATAAATTTGTAGAAATTTCAAATGAATTAAAATAATTTATTGTATTTTACCATACCATATTGCAAGAAAACCACAAACCAATAGCAAGAAAAACTACAAAAACTGAACAAATGAACTCTGGGACAATCAGTACATTATTGTATTTAATATTTTTCTATTGCTGTGAAGAGAAGGCATGACCAATGCAACTCGTACAAGAAAGTATTTAATTGAGAGGTTTCCTACATTATCAGAGAGTATATGATCATCATGACCAGTAGCATGACAACAAATAGGGAAGGCAGGATGCTGGAGCAGAGTAGTGACTAGATACTGAGAGCTTATACTTGACCACAAGCCCAAGGCAGAGAGAGAGACAGAGAGAAATTGACTTCTGGCATGACTTTGGCTTTTGAAACCTCAAAGACCATCCCTGATGATATACATTTCCTCCAAGAAATCCACACCTCTTAATCTTTCCTAAACAGTTCCACCAGCTGGGGGCCAAGTACTCAAATATATGAGCCTATGTGGGCCATTCTTAGTTAAACTATCACTGTTGTTAAGTGGAGGAGGGTTGCAAATTGTTAGAATCAAATAAAAATAAAAGAACAAAGTATCAAAATCTTCACGATACATTCTAAAAGAAAAATTTTGAATATATGAGTGTTTACATTTTTAAATTTCAGAGTGATCTCAGCCAAATACCTAATGATAAACTTCATAGTACTAGAAAAAAAGGAACAGCACAAACACTAAAGAAACAACAAAGATTGAATCAGAGATTAATGAAATGAAGATGAAAAGTTTGGTATGAAAAATCAAAGTATTAATTGAAAAACACCTAATCAAACTAACCAAATAAAAAAGAAAGAAAAGACCCACATTAACTGAATAAGGAATGAAAAGGAACTGGTTACTATGATAAAAATCTGTAAAAAAAAAAAATAGGAATAAGCTGAAAACATATGTATCAAATAACTGGAAAACATAGGCAAAATGGATTAATGCCTACACATATATGACCCACTTAAAAAATCCTATGAAAGCAAATAGATCACTTAAATCATAATTAAAACTACAATTTTAAAAACTTCTTAGCAAAGAAGAGCCCAGAACCACATACATCAACTGCCAAATTTTACCAAAACCCATAAAACAGAAGGGGAAGAAATGATGGTGTACTCATTCCATAAATCCAGCATTATCCTCAGAAGCAAAAAGGAACCAAAAAAAACATAAACAGCTTTCCTAATGAATAAAGACACAAAATTTTTCAATGGAGATCTAGCAAAGAGAATTCAAGAACACTCAGAAAACCACATTTCATGACCAAATTGGTTTCATTCCCGAGTGCAAGTTTTGGTGCAACATAAGCAAATCAACAAATGTAATGTAGTCCCTACATATGTTTAAGAATGTAGATTACAGTGATCATCTCAATTGATGTAGAAAGGTCATTGATAAAGTTCAACATTCCCTCATTAAAAAAAATACCTAAGTAAACTAAGGTCAGAAGAAACATAACTCAAGAGAACACTGCAACACTGTAGCTAGCAGTCTACTAAACTGGGAAATGACACTATTCTTCTAAAATACGAATTGAGGAAAACATGCTCAGACTGTTTGATCATCCAGTATAGTACTGAAAGTCATACCTAGAATAATAAAGTAGGAAAACAAAATGAAACACACACAAATAGGAAAGAAATGAAATAACCTTCATTTGAAAATGACATGATTCTTTATTTAAAAGACCCTGAAAACTGTATCAGAACAATGTTATTTATAACAGTTGTTACAAAAAACAATTACTATTTGCATTAAGAGTAAATGCTTTGTTCACAGTGATAAGATATAACGTCAACATGGAAAAATAAGTAGCAACATGTGTATCAGGAGTTTTTCTAGGAAAACTGTACACTGATCAGAACTACTGGTTCAGGGAACTGGGAGAAGTCAAAATCACTATTCAGCATGAGAAAAGTAAGTGGCTCTGGGGGATGTTTGATCATTAATAAAGAAAATGTTTCACCTAGAGCAAGATTTCATAAAACTGAAGTTTTTATTTTATCCCTGAATTCACATATAGAATAAAGATTTTGAAAAGGCAAACATATATCATAAAGTATTTTGTAAGTATTAAGTAGTTGATCTTTTCAAATTTAATGCTACATAGTAACAAAACCCAAAATCGTAGGCATTAGGTCCAAGAATGCAACTAAGAAATATTTATTTTTACTGGAATATATTCAAATAATCTTAAGTATTTGACAGTCTTAATTTTTTTGTTTAATAACTGGTAACATTCTTTTTGGTATATGGGGTTTCTTTAGTAGAGACCAGAACATGTATGACTTCTAAGTCACCAGAAATGGAAAAGTAAGAGTGGCTGAGTTCCCTTTCCCAAATACATGATACAAAGAACAGTGATAAAATAAGAAGAATATATGAGGTCAGACCACTGAGTACAGCCACAAGATCATTTGAATCAAGACAAGTAAATAGTAAGATTTGCTCTTCTAGGGGGAAAAAAAGCAGATATTCAGACAAAAGAATCCATTTAAATACTAATGATCGTCAAGGTACAATACATACAGTGAAAAGCCATTTTACTCTCGTATGACTGCCACATGTTGCCAGAATGACCTGATGATTATATTTGACATACCTGGGTTCATAGGGTTTTTCGTATAAGGCAGAAATGAGGCTCCCTTTATACCTTACAACATGATATGAGTATGAATATTTATTGTAATGCAAATCTCAGACATGATATCTGCTAAATACAATTTCTCTCCATGTCACTATAAAGCAAAATAACTTTTATGTTTAAAAACATATTTTCCTTTGAAATAGTGTTATGCCTGTCTCCCACAAACAGTAATGGCTTATCTTTATTTGTTCTTAATTCTGATAATACTTAGTCTGAGATACTATACCTAAAGCATATTTTAGAAAGCATACCATTTATGTCAACTCTAGTCCTTCAGATCTCTTTTAGGATATTATCTTGGATATAAATCTTACATTAAAAATGGAATTTTGTTGGCTATGAAACTGTCATGGTTTTATTTCATTCTGTCTCTGTACATACTTTGGAGTGATCTAGGTTTAATCTCCAGGAAAACAAATCTGTCTTTATATATTTGTATTCAGAATTTTATTGTAACCACAGAATTTCTCAGATTAGTAGACATATATTTAATTTTCTGGAGCCACCCTTGGTCATTTATTGTATTTCATATTGGCTTTTCTTCCTTGAATATTATTTACATTTTAAAGTACTCAGAATTTTCTTGTTTGTGTAGGGTATACATGTGTGTATGTGTATGTTTTTCCATATACACATACATGCAAAGGCCAGGGTTCATTGTTGATTCTCTTTGTCTATCACTCTGCACCTTACTTTTGAGGTCTCTCTGAACCTGCAATTTGCTGTCCAAGATAGCCTGACCAGCCAGTGAGTACCTGGGATCTGTCTTTCTCTACCCAGAGCTGGTATCTCATGTGTGCACAATAGTGCCTTCAGGGAATGCAGGTTCTCATGCTTGTACAGCAAGCTTATGAGCCATATATCAGTCCCCAGGAACATTTTTATAGAAAATGACCTCATACACTAAGATCTAGACTGTGTAATTACATTTACCACTTTATGAAACCGTTACTACTTTATCAAACCTCTGTGTACACTTGAATCCACTTTTCACTCTTTGTTTCTTCATGTTACAACTTAGGTTGTATTTGCTTCCAGTAACAGTGGGTGGTGCACTGGAGCTCAGATTGGCAAAGATTTCCACCCTTATGCTATTTAATTGGTTCTTGTATTTAATTAAAAACTTAATAATGAAATATAAAATCTATATACATTTCTGTGACCTTATCACCACTACGAACTATTCTCATGGGCTACTGAACTAGCGTGAACTCTATATATCTCATAAACCTAATACAATTTTTTTCTGCACTTACATCCTAACTGTAAGATTTTAGCAATTATCAGTGTTTTCCAGAAATATTGGCCCAGAATCTCTAGACAGAGATGCCAGTCTTCTACATTCAATGGCCTCACAGAAAATAGTGGCAACATTTCGAACCATAGGTTTCATTCCCCTTTCTCTTCTTTTTCTTCCTTATTCCAGCAACGAGTTGAGTAAAGGATTTTTGGCAAAGTAGCATCTTTTCTACAGGTCATATTTAATTCAATACCCATCAAAATCCTAACACAATTTTTTACAGAACTTTAAAGAATAATGCAAAATTTCATTTGGAATAACAGAAAACCCAGGATTGAAAAAAAAAAAACAAAAACAAAAACAAAAAAAACCCTGCTCAATAAAAGAACTTCAAGAGGTATCACCATCCCTGACTTCAAGCTAGTCAATAGAGCTACAGTAATAAAAACAGCCTAGTTCTGGCATAAAACCAGATTGTAGATCAATGGAATCAAATCAAAGACCGTGACATTTACCCCCACACCTATGAACACCTGATCATTGACAAAGAGGTCAAAAATATCCAATAAAAAATGTATCTTCAACAAATGGTGTTGGCATAACTGGGTGGTAGTATGTAGAAGAATGCAAATAGATCCAAACCTATCAATCACCCTGCACAAAACTTAAATCCGAATGGATCAAAGACCTCAAGATGAACCCAGCCACTTTGAACTTAATAGAAAAGAAAGTGGGGAATACCTTTCAATGCATTGGCACAGGTGACCACTTCCTAAATATAACATTAGTAGCACAGACACTAAGAACAACAATCAATGAGTAGGACCTCCTGAAACTGAGAATTTTCTGTAAGGCCAAGGACACTGTAAATAAGACAAAATGACAGCCTACAAATGGAAAAATATCTTCACCAACCTTACAACTGAGAGAAGACAGATGTCTAAAATACAGAGAACTCAAGAAACTAGAGCCCCAAACCCTAAATAACCCAATTTAAAAATGGGATTCAGAATTAAAAAAGGAATTCTCGGCAGAAGAATTACAAATGACTGAAAAGCACTTGAAAAATTGCTCAACATCTTTAGCCATCAGAGAAATGCAAATGAAATAACTTCGAGATTCTACCTTACACCTGTCAGAATGGCTAAGATCAAAAACATAGAGGACAGCCTATGCTGGAGAGGATGCAGAGCAAGGGGAACACTCCTCTATTGTTGGTTGGAGTGTAAACTTGTAAAACCACTATGGAATGCAGTATAGCAATTGCTTGGAAAACTGGGAATCAATCTCCCCAAGGATCCAGCAATACCACTATTGGGCATATACTTGAAGGACTCACATTTGCACTCCAAAGGCATTAGCTCAACTATTTTCATAGCAGCATTATTTGTAATAGCAAGAACCTGAAAACAACCTAGATGCCCCTCAACTGAAGAATGAATTAACAAACTGTGGTACATCTACACAATGGAGTACTGAAAAAAATGACATCTTAAAATTTTCAGGCAAATGTCCTTCTGAGCGAGGTATCTCAAACACAGAATCATAAGCAGGGGATATACTCACTCATTAGTGGACTCTAAACAAAAAAGCAAAAAGCAAAGCATTCCCAAGCTGCAAAATACAACCACTGAATAGTTTGGGATCTGAAACACCTTGGACTGGCACCTTGGATCCTACTTCTTCCAGAGGAACACCTGACCCAGTCTTGATGTTGGGGTGAGAAAACTGGATTTGCCAGGAGTGGATGCTGAAATGAGCAATATTGGGTCCTAGGGACCTCCTGCCCATGCTGGGGAGGAGATAAAGTGATGTGAAGAAGAGAGAGTGCCTGGAAGGTGTGGGAGGGGGAAGGGAGCTTGAACAAGGATATACACAGTTAAAAAATATGACTTTATTCATAATAAAAAAATTAATAAAAAATGAAAGAAAAAAGAAAAGGGGTAAATCATGTGGGGCATAGCTGGGGAGGGAGGATAGTAACACAGAAAAGGGGGCGGAGAGGGGATAAATAACACTAAGGATATTTGAAAAGGCCATAGTACAACTTACTATTTTAAATATTTCTAAATATATACAAATAATAAAATATTTTAAATGGAATTATATCACGTGAAGTAATAATGCCCCTCCCCAATACCATAGACTAACAAAAAATTCCAGTGCCAAGTAAAAAGGGATTTCTCCATTCAAGTTTTAGATTAGGAGTGTCCTAGATATCCCCAAATCAATATAGGCTATTGTCAATGTTCTTGGTTGCCTTCCAGAAATTAAAAGTAGCACCCTGTTGCTGAAGACATCACACAATTTAAACACAGAATGTATAGGAATAAGCCAGTACTAACTTAAAAGTCTGTTTCTTGATTACTAGGTCTCATAGTTTCAGGTGTTGTGCAAGCTGTCAAAGCAATAACGTAATCAACAATCCTACCCAACTGTAAAGCCTGTAAGCCACACATGACAAGATATTCTCAGTGTGCAACAGTGTTTTATTGAACTTAAGGCCAACTCAGTAGGAAGAAACTCATTTATGGCACACTAAACCTTGCCAAGTATCCATGGCTGGAGAGGTCCTGATCCTAGAGAAGAACTTTTCCTAAACCACTGTGTGGTGGTTTGAATAGGTGTAGCCATCATAGACTCATGTGTTTGAATGCTATAGGTGTGGCACTGTTAGGAGATGTCCCATTCTTGGAGTATGTGTGGGCTTGTTGGAGGAAGTGTGTCACTTGGAGGTAGGCTTTGAGGTCTCATGTATGTCACTCAGTGTGACAGCTCACTTCCAATTGCCTGTGAATCAAGCTGTAGAACTCTCAGCTCTTTCTCCAGCACCATGTCTGCCTCCATGCCACCTTGCTCCCCTCCCCTGCATCCCCTAAGGCTCTCCTCTCCTGCATCCCCTAAGG